>NGKI01000001.1:2824980-2839195 GCA_002162615.1 Myriosclerotinia duriaeana
CCAACCTCGCCCCTCAGCCTCATCTCCTACCCCTATTCACATCCCCATCCCATCCCATCCCATCCTCCCATCCCCGTCCCATCCCTTCTTCCCTCCCCTCCACCATTAAAAAACACCCATCTCATAATCCACGACCCGGACATTCTGCACGATCCCTCCCGCTTTCCTCACAAACTCCAGATGCGCCGGATCTTCATTTAGATAATAATCTCGATCGGTGGTTGATGCGAAATGGGATACGAAACCGTGGGAGAAACCGCCCTTGAGGGGGGAGTGTTAGTTGCGTGTTAGTTGGGTGGAGGGGTGATGTAATGATGGGATTGGAGTATTGAGTGATTGGAGTAATGAGGGAAGGGAGGAGGTGCAATGCAGGAATAAACTATAAAAAAGCAGGAAGTAACACTACTTGATGGCCCTCGGGCGAATTGTCCCGCCCCCCAGACGAAGCGAGTATATATGGTTTCTGGGACTCGGGATGCACGCACAAGGTTGAGAGGGAGAGCATGTGTTTGCATAACTTTGGGTGTTGTTTTGTTAGTTGGTCTTTCTTTACTGGGTAGCGATCTTAAAGATTGTCCAGAAGGTTTTGGAGGGATGAATGTATGGATGGATGGGGGGAGTAGAGATGTGAGAATGTGAGAGGGAGGGAATGGGAGGGAGGGATAATCATATCATACATCGTCGATTTGATCTTTATGCGTATTAGGCTTGAATTCGAAAAGGACTATGTGGACGAGTGTCATTTTGATGGTGGGATTGGATGATGAGTAGGTAGGTAGGTAGGTAACTAGTAGGTATAGATTTAATGAGGAAGTACTAGGTACTAGGTAAGTAAGAGGATGGGATGGTTTTGGAAGTGGAACCACGAGGTATATGAATCCCGGATGTCAATCTTTTGGCGGGGTAAGTGGGGAGGAAGAAATTTGATTGGTTGATGTGTGCGTGGGGATTAGTAAGGGGGGTTTAATACGACATTCCGTACCGAACAAGTACGAATCCTCTTGTAGCAAGACTCTTGAAGCCCGAGCCCCATCATCTAAAGCGAATATAGCGAAAGCCAAAACTCAATAGTCATATCAGAGCTGATACAAATCAAGACATCGCTCATGTCATGACATCATGGCATTCTTCAAGACTTCAATACTTCAAGCGAAGAGAGCTCACGTCAACTACTTCCTATCCCATTCCCATTTCCATTCCCCCAACTAAGCTTCTCTCGCGAGTCGCGAAAGATTTTAAAGTGTATACAATAGATACTCTTACCTCATATTCTTGGATTGGATCTCTCACATCATTAATCTCGATCGTGACAATTAGCATAGCTACTCCAAGTGCAGATTCTGGATGGACAGCCTAGTAGCTTGTCTACCTAGTAGTAAAAGAAAGAAGTCAAGATACCACATATTAGGTTCTCATCCTGGTGTATTGCTATTCGATCTTTGAGTCTATGGGTCTAAGACTATTAAAAGCTGTGTTTTGTTTCGCTTTCTTTGATATATAAGAGAGTGATTAGACGTACATGATAGAGACATCTAGAATGCTAGGAACCTCAGAGTTGAGATTTATAGGATAGGATAGGATAAGATAGCTGCGAGTCTCAACGAACCGATGAAGCCTTTAAATATCGAATAGAAATTGTGATATATAATAGCAAGTGCGAATAGACAGGTAAAAGATGAATAGCTAGTTAGATCATCCCAACCCCTATTCAATACTCAAAACTCAACACTCATATCAGAAAGCTTAGAAAGAATGACCATATAGATAGCAGACAGCTACCCTAAACTCATCTTTAAAAAGTCCCTAAAACTAGTCATTACATCAACAGTGTTGTGCAAACATACCATACAACATATGAAGTAAACAGCAGAAGTTCCCTCGACACCCAAAGCTTCCAGTTCTAGGTGAACGTTCATTTGAAGTACCTTTCTTTGCATTTACCTTACTTCACTCCTACCTTTCTAGCATCAACATCAACATCAACATATCCAGCACACCCCTCTTAAATCTCCAGAATCCAAATTCCAAATTCCAATTCAAAACACCAATTCCCCCTCTCTGGTGCCCTCATCAAGAGCCTAGCCTAGCAGTAACAGCCCTTCCCTTGCCCTGCTTTGCCTGGCCTGGCCTTATCTTGCACATAAAAACAACATACTATAAAATAATAAATGGTATATGCATCTCTCATATACATCTCTCACATCTATCCCACTTCTCCCTCAACTCTCCCTCACACCACATCGCATCTCCCCCAACAATCCCCCCCCCCTTTTCTAAACTCTCAACCACCCTCTCGCCCCTCTCAATTTCCCCTATACTCCATACCCAGACCTTTCCAATCCTAACAATCACAACAATCAAAATAATCAAAATAGTCAGCCTCTACCGCAGTGGCTCCCGAAGGGCTAGCAGAACGTCATTTACGTTAGGTATTTCTAAGATTATAAGATTATAAGACTATAAAGAAGTGAAAGAGGTTGAAAAGCGAATAGATATATAATGTATTGTTATTAGAAATTGCTAAATTAGTTATTCTATATTAGGGATAATTTTATTATATAAGGCTTTACTACTCTAATAATATTATATATAAACTTTTATAAAATTATAATATATATGTGAAAAAAATAGCTAATTGAATAGTTTACAATAGTAAAAAAAAATACTAATTTTAATTATTTTACTTAAAATGCCTTTTATTTCTATTTATCTTTTATATCCCGATTTCTATCATTTTCCTATATCTCTTCTACTTTCACTTTTTTATGATATCGCTTCTCTAGCTGATTCTTATTGCAATCTTAATGCTAGCGTGGAGCAATATGCCCAAATTTCAAATCGATTAATAGAACCCCGAGCCTTTGTTTCCCTCAATATCTCGCCTCAAACTAGGTTTGGTGCCTTACATGCAAACCCAGCTAACATTTGAAACTAGTGAGCACACAAGACTACCTAGGTACGAGCTATCCATATCAGTTACACCACTCTTGGGATCACTCTGCTATAATCGATTTACAAAATAGGATGGAGGGGAAGCCATTTGAATTGTTGAAACCTATGAAAACTACTGCCTATCTCGCAAATTTGCCATATCTCGCCATATCATTTGACACCACAAATGCTGAGACATCCTGTCTTATAAGAACACTTCCACAAAGCAAGGAAGAAGAGCTTCCTCCTGATTCTTGTATATTGTAAAGGGAATATTAAGTGGCGCAAATATAGATATTTTCAGTAGTAAAAGCGTAGCTTTTGTATTGAATCTATTTATTTCTACTGATAAGTAATTCAATATTTATAGCATAATAGCTCTGTCTCCGTACTCATAATATCTGATATCTTTCTATCCGGTGCAAAATCCCCGAACGTGAACACATCATCCAAAGTTTTCACCTCGTCGGTCACACGTGAGTCTCGGCTGTATTGAAAACGTCTTTGTTGTGGGTCTCGTTGCTGCCACTGCCACCACATCCGGTCCAGCTGCGTGTGATGTAGGAAAAATACAGGATCTGTCCATAAATTGACCATGATTAGTAACTGTCGAAATTTAGCAAGAGGATATGAAGAATGGGTAGAGGAACTTCGTAGACCACAAACCATTTGGTGCTGTGACTCGCAGAAAGTCCCCACGAATTGCCCGGGGAATAGCATTATGGGGACCTTCCTCCAGCTTAATATTGAACGATTCGTAGTCGGATTCGAGTAAAACAGCCTCAAGAGCTTCTGGCTGAACCTTAAGACCGAAGATAGTTCTCAAATGATCGCCATGAATGAACCCACGTGACAGGCAATGCGCACTATAGTCCGCCCCAAAATATAGCATCGTCCGGTTTGCAAATGGGCCATCTGTGACGCAGTGGCCATGACCAACAGATCTTTCGCTATCCTTGTTGCCATTCCCCCCGAACCCGGTGTTACTATCCCATATTGGCGACTTCGTCATGTCCTCCCAATCCAAAGACCAATCCCAATATGCAAGATGGCCCGTATAGCCGCATTGTTCCTGCAGTGTTCGTTCGTAGATGTTGAGGAAATATCTATGCCAGGCAATAAATGCTGGAGTGTTATGAGCTGTTTCGATCTGTTAGCACGCACTCCAGGAAAGATAGGGAAACGAATTTGTGGAAGCCCTACAAAAATTTCCCGTACGACTATGAACCCACGGAAAGTCTTCATACAACGAGTGATTGAGACCTATTCTTGAAGGTTGCTCCCATAAACATTGGACCGCTTTCAAGTACGCTTGTTTTTCCGTGACGCTCAGAGTCCGCCATTCCCGTCGGACTATCGGATTTTGGCATGAGGGCAATTGATCTTCAATCACAATACCTGGTCTTTCACCAAGACCCCCCACAAAATTAGTGTAGAGAACGGCAACGACAAAGAATAAAGGGGGAACAACTAGCAGTATAGCAATTGTTGATAAGCCAGATGTTTTCGAAGGCGAGCAAAACTGTCGTGACCTCGACTTACCACCCAACTCGAAATCCGTCATGGGCTGTGAGGCAGATCTGGATGGCAGTATGAAATTGAAGGCCATCATTCCCAATGAATCAAATTATCAGCTTTGAACAATAGTAACTGCTGGAATTCGATTTCGATGAAGTTATCGCACACCGAAATTTTTGGATAGAAAATTACGTAGGCTGCGGTCGTGATTATGGAGCTTTTCAGGGTACATAATCTGAAAGGCCCTATCAGCAGGCAATGAATCCGTCGATAGACTATAAAAATACCTAATACCCGATTGAGGTTGAAATTGATCTCGCCAAAGAATAATCTGCGATTTTCCTCCGAGAGCCTCTCAAGGAATGCGTTTGGCGATCATCCAGGAAGAACACATAGAGGGGATCGGAAGGCTTCAGGTGCGCGTCAGAGAGATTTAGCCGCTGCAGGTATGTATTGATCGAAGATGTGATGAGTGTCATGAGACCGCATTGCTAGCTGAAGTCCTCGACGCCCGGTCTACTTAGGTAGGTCTTCTAAGGTTTTTCAGATCCATGCTTTTATCTTGGCTGGCTGGCTAGCTGATGACATGTGATTCTATTGAGTATTACGGTTACAAATATGGCCAATGGAGAAGAAACACAAGAAAATCTGACGCCATGTGGAAATTCTTTATCCTATAAACACCCTTGTTAGTTCTGTACGGGAGAGCACCGAGGGGTAGAAACTCGCTAATGTGTGTCATCCGGGCCGTCCTCGATCTCCGTTATAGCCTTATAGGTAGTCTGAAAGCGGGGAAGCAGGGAATTGAAACAGCCGACTGCAGTAAGCACTCTAATCGATGGTCGCCTCTGTCCCTCCCATATCATCAATATATATCCAGATACAGAGTGGCTGAATCGATGCCGTTTTTGTATATTAAGGTACGAACTGGTAGCCACGGTCGTTGTGAGAGCGTGTGAGATCTTTAAGTTCCGGCAGTGTTCAACCTCCCACACAAAAGAATTGAGGTAATCACATTACCTCTCATCCCACGCCATGTTAACCCATCAAAAACGCCTCTACTCTCAAGTCCCCCAATCGGATGCGACTTCCCCTCCAATAGCTTCTCTTCCACGCCTAGTTTTTGATTTCCCTTCTTTGAAATTATCCCTGAAAATCTTTGGCATACTATGTTGGACAATTCTCGCAATGACAACTGGTTTCGTGCTTGGGAGGAATTTTGGTTCTCCCTATGCACCCGAAGTCCCGAACTCACATATTTCTCGTCAGTAATGGATGGATCATCAATCCTTCTCCTCTTAGCTTTCAGCTGAGTTCTTCCTGCTTCTACAGGCAGACAAGCCTAACTCTCACATAGTACCCACAGTATCTCAAATATTTCACTACAATAGAACTTTTGCAGAGATACCCTCTGATGTATCCGACAAGGCATGGGAAAGCTTATTTCCTCCGCTTGGTGGGTTTTTCAACACCTCGGAAATATCTTCGCAACGATCTACACTTTCAATATTCCACCAGCTGCACTGCTTAGTATGTTTTTATCTCTTGCGCTTAGGTTCTTGAAGTCAATTAACGCTTTGTACAGGATGGTATACGTCACAGCTACTGGGATCTCTATCTTGCCTTCCAATCCAATACCTCACGGAATGAGAACTCAATGCAAAATATGTCCTCGCCTTCACATGTCAGACACTGCATTGATCTCTTAAGACAGAGTTTGATGTGTAGTGCCGATACCACACTAGAGATTAAGGAGGAACATGGTGATGGTGTTCACGGTTTCGGGGTTATCCACCAATGTAGCGATTGGGGTCATCTGTTACGGGAGATATCGAGGAAGCAGCAGCCTTTGCCAAGATTGGCGAACCAAAGGCCCTGAAGATTGTATTGCCGAGCAAATCTCTCATTCTCTTGTCAGAGTCTAATCTGCAAGTGAAAGATTCTATCGGAACTGTGATTTTTGTCTCTATCTGAACTGGTGCATTCATCGAAGTTTGGTCTTGCAGTGTGACTGGTAGATCCAAAGTGAAGCAAACAAGTTGCATATGCATGCAGCATTCAAGTGCTCCTCAAGATCACTGTCTATTCGCTTGGGTAAATGAATAATGGTTATATACCATTCTTGGCTTATGATGAAAAGGTTCGGTCTTGCATTTGATATTGAAAAGCCATCGAAACACTGCATGTCATTCCGGAAAGTAGTACGAATTATTGAATTCGCATATATGCATGCAGTATTCAGCTGTCCCCTCGCAGGATATCATTACCAAGAGTCTCCCTTCATATTGCAGATATCGGGCGGGGTAACCATTAAGAAGCTCAACTTGTTGGACGTTCCGGAACCTATCAACATGATACACAGGTTCAGCGCCAGAATATGGCGCAGAGGTTGCATCAAAACCCATATTGACGAAGTGTCGATGCAAGGGTCTACTTAAAGAATGACTTCCGACTTTCGGTCTCTTCATCCAAATCAACCTTCGAGATTATTTTCTTCATCTCTAAATTTTCAAAGCTCGAAAAGATGTCTACCCTTCCAGGCGCCTTCCCAGATAATGTCTCCTCGAAAGTCAAAGCACTCCTAGAAAAGCATTTTCAGCTCTCTAATGCCGCATCTTCCCACAATGATCATGATGCAAGTATGTTATTACCTCTTGGTGTTGCGCCTCGACTGATCACAATTGTAGATGAACAAAAATTTGCAGAGCTCTTCACAGACGATGGCATGTATGAACTCGCAGAAGAGCAAAGTGTGGGGCACGATGGTATAGTCCTTGTCCTTAGCTATTCTCTCCATCGACTAATACACTCGTGTAGCAATCATCTCCTTTCGTAAAAAGCTCTTTAGCAGCATCCCACATCGTGACCACCCAGTTGAGAAGGTTTATACCTTTGGTTCAGACGATATGAACTTGATGTGTTACGGAACTGTTGGATACAAGTCACCCGACGGACCAGTGAACATGAAAGAGTGGGCGGGAAGATACGAGATAGTGAAGGATAAGTCTGGTGATTTGAAGTTTAAATATGTTCAGATCATTGTTGTGAGTGTCTCAATCTCTAAATGGCAGTTCATAAACCGAAATCGATTGATGCTGACCAGCTTTTACACAGAGCCCCTCTCGAGGATCTGACGACTCCTAGAAGATGTTTAAGGAGTATGTAAGGACATTTCAAATTGCCAACCTGGTGGATCTACTTTGGATGGAGGGAATAGCTTTTGAATTTAATCATCATCTTCTTTACACCTTATAGCGCATAAGAAAGTGATTGCAAAATCTGTGAATACTCCTCGTGATATTAACTCCGGTGAGATTCATTTGAGTCTCCGTTCACCTGCTTCACGCTGCCAACCTTGCTGAATAACACGTGGCCTTCTTGAAAAGAACCGTCATCCACGAAGTTGACTACTATGGCTACATTGTAAAGCACAGTCAAGACAGAAAAATTCATGTGATCTGGGCTTTCTTTCTTCGCTGTGCCTCACAATGAATTCTTGGTGTGCCCACCATCTTACCATAGCTCTTAGATATCTCCAAAGCCCATGACAGTAAATAATTCTTAATGTGTGCCTACACCTCCCGCCTGATTGGCTGCTGCCATCATGTTCGTAGCTGAGCAAGCAGCAGTAGTATTCTGAAGTAGTAAGGATCTTCATCACCCCCTCGCGCGCAAGATCGGTACACATTTACGGACAAAGTCTCTTGGCTATCTTGAGAGCAGATCAAAATGCTTCAGTGTGAATTTGCCCGGGACTGTGCCATATTTCTTCGTGCTGTACTCTCCTCACTATCAAATCCCACAAGAGCTGATTGTTAGTTTTTCGTGCGGGGAATGCGTTTGATTCTGCACTACTACCTCCAAGTGAATATTGGCTCACATCCTTGTTTAGGCTGTACTCGTCATTTTGCAAGACAATTCTATATGATTCTGTAGATAACAGGCTGCAGATGCAGGTGATCGGAGCCAGTTCCTCCATTCATCACTCATGCATACACGTACCGATAAGCTACAAGAGGCAGACCTGCAGCTAAGTTGACGGCATACGTGCTTGACATGATGCACTAGGCTGAATTTCAATCTGTTACATTCAGCATATTTAGCCATTTGAAGGCCACAGGTAGACCAACCGTGTGCTTTGCGGGGCCAGAAAAACCACATGCTATGCAGTCACCCTACAACTCAGATTTCAAGGACGATTGCACCCTGTTCCGAGAAGAAGTCGCAGCACGCTTTTCTTATCATCATTTTCTCCGCCCTCGGTCTTTGTCTTTTATTGTGACAAGCTAAGCGCTGTATTTTTTTGAGAATTGTGTACGATCGCTGACTGACGATTGATTCTCAAAGGTTCTCTCGAACTTCAACGTTTACTTTCTCCCTCAAGGCCCTACGGCTTGATATGTCTTCTTCACCGCTATGGGGTAAAGGTCACGACTATGACTTGACTGATCAGGATGAGGATACTCCTGATGTAAAGCAACCAAATCCTTCATCAAGTCAAAGTAGAATCGCACTAGGTCTACGAATACTAGGTATTTTTGCCTTTGGCTTGGCCTGGACTTACTTCGTGGGCTCAAGTAGCTATCATGCCGGAGTCAAACGCATAGCAACTGAGTATCAGAAGCAAAATATAGATGGTGTGTGATAACTTACCTCCCTGACCCTCGAATATTAATGGAATTATACTGACAATGCGTTGACGGAAGTGGATATGGTTCATCACACTTTTCATTATGACGATTCGTTTCCAAAACCTCCTACATCTAACAGGATACACTCCGACTACCCATGGGCCGACCTTTATCCTAAACACGGTCCTTACTTCAACAAATCAGCGACCAATCCAGAGAGGTGGACTTTCTCTGTCTTTCACCAACTTCATTGTGTAGTAAGTACACGAGGAACATGATTTAATCCGATATCAAAAGGATATTACCGCTAACGTAGCGGCCTTAACAGAACCGCTTGCGTCACGGGTACTGGAAGGCTCATACGGCTGCGATGGAAGGCAGACCACTCGGAGATGAAGACCACGATCGGATGATCTCGCCAGAGCACATCCAACATTGCCTCGACTATCTACGCCAGAGCTTGATGTGTCATGGTGATACAACTCTTGAGCCCGACGACGTGGGAATAAATGGCGCCCATGGGTTTGGCATTCAACACAACTGCAAAAGCTGGCATCAACTACTTGAGGAGACCGACAAAAAAGTCTTGGGTCAACACTGAGGTTTAGTTAAAGAGAATTGCTGAAGAGTTGTCTGCTCAAGGGATTTTGTTCATTCCGCATGCAGAAGAGTTGGAGTGAATTTTTGTCTGCACTATTTTTCTAAGACGGGAATTTTCGGGACATGTCAGATAATGGATTTATACGCATTTCAACTCGTTTGTGATTCCTTCTCGGAAAGGTGAACTCCAGGTGCTTTACTCTTTTAATCTTTTGAGTGCTAGTACCGTACAAGTCTTTCTTTCTCCTTACCCACAACCACGTAATTCAATTTCCAAACTTTATGAAAAGTCATGTGAGCATTTAGATATGAGTATCATTTTCTTTGGAGATGCCTGAAGTTTGAATGGGATAGGTGGTTGAGATTTAGCATATTCTTTGGGGTGGTTGGCCTTCTTGGCAGGTTGATGAGAGGAGATTGAAGCACTTCAAAATCACGATTCACGGCAAGACGTTTTGATATCAGACAAGTCAGATCAAGTTCGACTTCAATTTAAATTCCACTACAACGAATTTGGGTTTCGTAGCGATGCAATTTCCTCATGATGAACAGTGCGATGCTCCGCAGAAGCCATCATTGTGTTCCAGTCAACACAATCGTGCAATGTTTTTGTCCCGTTGACCTTCGGCCTTGGCTCTTCGTCCCAAAAAAAGGTAGTCAATGAGGACAGATCCGGGTGGCACATGAGTGTTGCTCGGATCCTGTCTAAGCAATGGTCTAGAAAGAGCCCAACTGTCAGCTTGTAGTAGCGTTATGATTTCTCCACAAATGAGGGGTGTTTGGAGAGAAAATTGGACGGAAGTATGTACCAGTATGTTTTTCTATCTTCTCCATCTCTTCATGACTTGTATTGCCAAAGTAATGCTCTTTGTATTTCCATTGTCGAAGTAAATTCTGTCATAAATCAAATCATCAGCGTTCTTCCTCATCCAAAGATTCGGAAGAGGTGGACACACAGTACAATGAAGCTCATGGAACACGCCAATCCATGCTAGATAGCCTCCTCCCGGTAGCTCAACGGATGTACGTCCATTCCTCAACAACTCGTCCTTTGAAACGCGGATATGTTTATCATGGAGAACTCGCTCCCATAGGGCATCAGTCTCAGGTCCCGGAGACCCAACGAAGCCGGTGCTTTCGTAGAGGTCATAATGACTGTGGTTCGTTTTTATATTCAAACCATCGATTGCTACAGCTCTCCATTAGTCTCAAATAAAACAGACGTCTGCGAAGTTCTGGAAGTGAGAGAAGGGGGGGAGGGGGGAGGAGGTGACAATGAATTCGTGAGTACCATTCACAGGAAGCAAACATGACTTGATTTTGTAATTGGTGTACGCGAGGCTAGTGAAGGTATATAAACATATTATGAGGAAATGAGTGAGAATATTGATCGTGAATAACTTTGACGTCTTACGTCGCGATCCTTCGGTGACGGGAAGAAATGGTTCTGAATCCTCAAGCATCCTTGTTTGAAAGTCCTTTATTGTCTCTGAAAGTGCACAATGGATACAGCGTACGAATTAGAATTAAAAGCAGCTAGCCTCGCGAGAAACTCTCAATGAGTGATTAAGAGCTGATGGGAAATTTCGATTTGCCCAAGTGGACCTACCGTAAAAAATCACTCCGAAGATCGGCCATCAAAGATGCACTCACTGTAAAACACGTAGAGAATCTGTGACATCATGTTGGACAAATTGACAAGATTTGGGTATTTAGCCTTTCAAAAAAGTTTTAGTCAAAGAAATGGATATTGATAAGAAACTGCTCCAAAATGGCTGTTGCAGACATTCAGGTAGCCACTATACCTTGGCTTTGCGGATGTATGCAGCGATCGTCAAATGTAAATGCGAACGATGAATATGGAACACTAGCTCCGGATAAAGACTAAGCGAAGGAGAGGGGAAACGAGGGGAAGCTGTGACTATTATGAGAGGTGCATAAAGTGCGTACAGGGTATCTGTGACCACAAAAGATCAAGTCATGACCACACTTAAATCTGAGAAAGACAACTTCTTTGCACTTCTGTTCAAGATCAACTTTCTCGCAACTTACTGTGACAATTCTCCACTGAAGATACTCCATTAAATATGAAGACCGCCAAGTACGTAATTTTCTGGAGTCTGGGTCTTGTGGCGTGGGCAGCTCCCACTGTTAGCTCTGGTATTACTCAACACATTCCCTTTGGTGAAAGAGTACTAAATCATTAGAAGGTTTAGTCAAGCGAAGCGATATTGGCAGTGAGCGGTCCATGGTAATTCATAGTTGAGAAGAGGGTAGAGCTCACAGTGGACGTTTTCTAGGTGCTGCTGTTGTAATGTTGCCGCGTGTCGAAGAAGTTGATGATGATGATGATGATGTAATCTACACGGACTATAAGAGAGCGTCTCAACCGGGTGAGTGGAATCTATGGCCCTTATTGTGAGGTGAAATCTACTTACTTTTGATTATAGAGAAGAGTGATGAGGACGTCATTTATACAGATTATAAGAGAGTGGTTCAACCAGGTCAGTGGAATCTATGATCATTTGTGTAGAGTGAAACTTACTTACTTGCTAATAATAGAGGAGGAAGATGATGAGGATGTTATTTATACTGATTATTGAAACGTTGGCATGGTGTATTTGGGTTCGTTTTGCCACGGACTCTCTGGGGGCCATTCATAAGCAATGGCATGATCAAGCCGGTTATGATCTGGCAATGTCAAAGTTCTTTATATTTAACCTCTTTCACTACAATTATAAGCCAGAACGAATACTATCAATATTCGAAACCATGAATGAAATTTGGAACTCGAAGTTATGGTCACATGTTGGTTTGATCACGAGACGCTCTTCCCAAATATTCGAGTTCACCTTTTTGCTTCCTTTTCTTCTTCTTCCTCCTTTAGTTGTAGATTCTAAGAATGAATTGAATTAGTTAAACCAGTTCATCACATAATGGATACAACGAAAAATTCAAAGAGATTGGTGTATGATTTCCAACTTCACGTTTTGATTTTCGTTGAATATTGCACCTGGATCGCTGCTGGAGTCCGGTGCGGGAGCGCATTATGGATCTCCTCTCAAGAGCAACCATTCTTTTTTATCCTAAGTATTGTTTTATGTTCCTCCGGTTCCTATGGAACGCGTTTCCTCTTAGCTGATAACTTAGTTGACAGTACTTTTGAATGTATAATGTTGTGAGGAGTTGAGGCCTCTGCAGCTGCATCGACGCCCAATGCTTGCATAATAACAGGAAGATGAAAATGTTCGGGAATATGTTGCAACCGGAACTTGAGATTGTATGTTTTATCATTCCCGATCCTGGTACGTTTGAGAAAACCTTTGAAAGGCCATTCTTGATATTCAGCGACTGGTGCCGGATCTATTCTAACAGAGAGACTTCGAGAGGTTTATGGAGAATAATGGTTATCCTCCATAGGTGTTGGCAGACGTCCGTGATCACCTTGGGACTGTGTCTCGTCCACTTCAGATTCCATGAGTGAAGAAAGTGGAGTAAGGATGCAGGCATTGTCTACAGGTAATGAAAGAAGCTTTCGCCGGTTTGCAGATTGGAGATCTTCGTCGTCATAATCATCGTTGCCAGTCTCAGTCTTCGCTGAATGCCACCGCTTCTTTCGTTTTTGCTTATTATCATCTTCCTTCTATGATGCAAAGACTCAACACCCGCACTCGGGGCATCCAACGAACCTCCAGCTCTCTTTTGAGAGTCTGCAGAGCTAAGTTTGAGTCATTTGATGGAGTCGTGGTAATTGGAAGAGGAAGAGGCGCCCGATCACGACGTTTTTTGCCTCCGGGTTGGCTGATGGTGAAGGCCAGATTTCGGTTTTGTGACGGTCGCATTATCGGATAGCCCTCTCTACAACACTACTTTGACTATTTAATTCTGAATATCAAAAAAACCTCGGATTTTGGTGTATTTTGAAGTGTACAGGGTCCTGATAAACACACCCGTCGTAACTGGTAAGGAGCATTTCGGCAACTGCGCCAAAGCTAGGCCTTTTCTGGCATAGCCTCTGCTGACTCAGAGGCTGGAACCGAGTATGAATTAATCAATCAATCAAAAGGTCAGGTGGTTTCAACTTTCTACAAAGAAAAGCAGTATAAGATGCGGGTGGTCAATTCTTGAGTTTTGTAGAATGATGCATCTGGATTGCTTCTAAAGTCCAATACGGAAAAGGCGCTTCAGTGGGCGAACACAACTTTACGCTTCAACTCTTCAAAAATGAAGTTATTCCTAGATTTTGAATGCTATAGTATAGTTATCGTGCTAAAAGATTAATATAACATAACATAACATTCCGAAAAAGGCAAAATATGTAATACCCGACCTCATAGTATCGATTGCTTGATATGGTCCTAACACTACACACTGTATAATAATACCTGCTAGCTCTCTCCTAAACTAGGTAGGTAGATAAACGAGATATTCCTCGCCACCAAATGCATGACCTCATACCTACATGAAAAGACTAGACGCAGTACTAACCTGGTATATCCTTCATTTCCACATGGTATCTTAGTTCAATATGAACC
>NGKI01000001.1:2839202-2867411 GCA_002162615.1 Myriosclerotinia duriaeana
CCCCCTCCCCCCATTTATAACCAGGACGGCAAATCAGCAAATTGTACCGTACGTACGTACGTACTGTTTCTTATATTCCGCCTACCAAAACAAACGCCAAACTCCACGGACGCTCGGCTCCCCTTTCGTTTTTCATTCCAGGAAGCCCGAGACGTTTTGTTCCGAGATTTCAACCAGTCTCTGGTTCGCTTTTAGATTAATCAGATACCCCATTCTTTCATATCATCTACCTTTCGCCGCATCAACCCTCTGTCTTAAAACTTCATTCCCCTGCATTAACTCCTCCAACCAATCTGCCGTCATTATCAATATCGCGCTCTTACTAAACCCACCACCTCGTAATCCCGGCACCAATTCCCCAAGATCCTCAAATCCTTCCCGAATCAATGTCCTTCGCTTCTGTTCACTCTTGATATGATTTTCTCTTTTCTGATCCTCAGTCAGATTTTCCCTAGTCGGTTTAGCCGTAGCTGAGGTAGATTTTCTTCGTTTATGGCCTCCCTCAGATGATGGTCCGGGTGAACTACCACTACCTTTGGCGATAGATTTTCGCTTCTTTCTTCCATCAAATTTAGGATGTGATTGATCTTCTTCTTCTCCATCTTCCGTAGAACTAAGTTTACTCTTCCGTCGTTTCCGTGGTGGTTCTGTATCTTCTTCCTTTATAATCCCCGAACTTTGTCTCCGTTGTGGTGGTATATTCCTTTGCATCGTCGGACTATTCGGTCTCGTATCCTCTGCACTACTTTCCGCACCTAAAGCTGCCCCAATAAATTCATCCAAAGCCTGTAACCTTTTACTTTCCGCTTCCTCAATTTTTGCCGCATTCAATGGTGGAACAAATCCTTGTGATGATCCAAACCCCGCATCAGAGCCCCATCTTATATCAACTTTTTGAGGAACAGGTTTAGGTCTTCTCATTAAATCTGCTCCGGCATGATTCGGTCCAAACATCATTTCGGTATATAATGTATCGCGCATGAATCCATCTCGAGGTCTATCGAGTCCTGGTATTGGGGTGGGATAATGTGACATGGATTGTGGTCTGATATGGCGATTTAAGGGTTGCGATGGCATATTATGATTTCCGAACAATGTTTCACTACTCATACTATGCGATCGCGCATTTGAACCATTTTGCAATACTGTAGCAGCTGCCAAAACATCTGCGGATGCACTTGAAGGTGGTAGAGAAGCTTGAGATAGCGGGGGATGCATTCCATTATTCATTTCCAAGAAGTTCATCGACGATAGTTCATTCGAAAGTTGAGGTTGTTGATCAAAAGTAACTCTCGTTCCCATAAATGCCGGTGGTAATTCACCCCATCCTCCGCCCAATTCCCCTCCATCTTGTGTATTTGAAAAATAGTCGTGATTAAAATGATCGGAGCTTACGCCGTCGAAAAAGCTATCGAGAAGGTTGGATTCGCTATCGTCAAGTAGCGGAGGACCTGGTGCTGGAGCTGTAGGTGAGGGGAAAGGAAAAGTGGAATCTGCATCAAACGCATCTGACCATCATGTTAGTATGTACTTTTTGTACTCTCTTCTCTCTCTCATGTTGATAGATGTATGTGAAAGGTACTTACAGCCAAATGGCATATCGAGGTTCGGTGGCTTCGACGAACCCATACTACTAGGACGTTGAATCGCAAGCATGAGTGCCGTAAAAGAATTAATTGTAAAGGAAGACTCGTCAAAGGATTTTGGAAAGACGTTTGAGAAAGCGGATTATTGTATTGTATTGTATGTGTATGTGTATGTGTATGTACAAAATGATAGATTTTGCGATTCGGCGTTATTTTGATAGCTGTGTGACGGTAGCTTCCAGATTATGATTGTGTATGCCTTCTTTGATTGAGGGCGGAAAAATAATATGTCAAGGTTTGTTGTTCCTTCATGATCCTTTTTGAAAGGAAAAGGATGAATCATATATATGAAAGGAACATTGATTTATTCTCTTTTTATATGAATGAAACTCTTATTCATTCTTCAAATGAATCTGAAGAGTGTTGGAGGAAGCTTTCCTTTCTGAATTGGTTGGCTGGTTGGTGTGGTTGGTGTGGTTGATGTCTTTGGTACGAAGTAGGATCACTCGGATCACTGGTGGATTGAGGTGTACTATGTATGCACAACAGTAATATTGAACCTTAAACCTGATGGTGGGGAAAGATTCAAGACCAATGACAATGTATTGATGTTGATGACAACCTCATCATAGACCTTTCTTCTTTCAAGGTTCTTTTGAGGAGGATGAGGGGGAGAAGGAGGAGGGGGAGAAGAAGGAGGAGGAGGAGGAGGAGGAGGAGGAGGAAGGTCCAACAAGTTCTCTCTTTAAACCTCTTTGGTGAAGAAGAAGATAGTAAGATATTAGAGGGAAAATGTACTTTTTAGACTTTTTTTTATATTAATATAAATGTCAAAGTTCATCAAAATATGAATACGAAGTGTTAGTTGGTTTGAAATGGAGTTTTAGAAGAGGTAGATGAAGTAGACGAAGTAGATGAACTAGATGAACTAGATAAACTAGATAAACTAGATGAAACTATATGAACTAGAAGAAGGATCAGTTAACATATGATATTAAACCGAGGAGAATACCGGTAGAATCTTTTTATCCGAAGCTTTCCATGTAATGTGAATGAGTA
This sequence comes from Myriosclerotinia duriaeana, assembly GCA_002162615.1. Taxonomy (NCBI): domain Eukaryota; kingdom Fungi; phylum Ascomycota; class Leotiomycetes; order Helotiales; family Sclerotiniaceae; genus Myriosclerotinia; species Myriosclerotinia duriaeana. The sequence goes on from NGKI01000001.1 coordinate 2,841,848, forward strand.
TGGATGGTGTCAAAGTCAATCAATGTATGAAATGAACTCGGGATATTCAGGATGAGAAAAACTCAGTAAAAATTTCGAGGCTTGAGTTGCTATACATTTTCATTTTAGTTTCATTGATGTTGTTGATCCTTCCCTTCGTGTCTGTTCAACTACTAGGTACTAGGTTTTATCGTTACAAACGGTTGATTCGGGACTCGGGAGCTTCGAAACTTTTTAGAAGAATCACATGTTAAAGAGATTCTATTTTTCTTTCTTTCTTTCTTTCTTTCTCTTATTATTATCCTTGCTGTCGCCCGGTTTTTTTTTTATATCTGCTGTGGGTCGATTCTCCCTCCTGTGTTAAGCTTATTTTCGGTAGAAGCCGTACGAATGAAGGGGTATCAATCATTCATTACCTACTTATTTCCAGTCTAATATTATTATTAATGGGAGGAACTCAACACTGGTCCAAAATGACGTGTTTGTGCGTGTGTTACCCCAAGATTTGAGCAGCCAAGAGTACGAAATATCTTCATTACCGGATCATATCATTGGAAAGAAAATATTATCATCTCCCCCTTTCCCATGCACACACGCACGGTACACGGTACATCAATACAACCAACTTCAGTCAAGTTCAACAATACCTACGTCCGTATCAGACTATCATTGTACCTGCATCAATGACCCCTCCTTCGGTATCTTTTGTACAACACAAGCGATTCATTTCCGAGCCGGTATCACATATTGCACCTTGTCCCGATTTACTAATTCCGGTATCGATACTCCTTTCTTCAAACCCTGCAGTGAAATTACCAAAATATCCCAACATCATATCACCACGATAGAACGTATCAATTCATCATTCAAGCTTCAAGCTTCACGAATCACAACAGTTGTGTACCCTTTGACTTCTTTCCTCCAAGTTTCCGTTTTTACTCGCACCGAGGTCAAAAACATCGACGGCACGGGGACTTTCCCCTCTCCATCTTCCTCCGCATTTTCGTCAATCCTAATTCCGGGGTAGATACTCAAAAAGGACATACTTCTCCTATCTAGGTATAATCCAGCCACGATCAAACCTCTAATTCAGGTATGATATCCTTCTTGCATTTATTTATACTATTACTGAGTCGGCCCATATGCATTCCAATGACATTTTTTACCGGTAAATACCTCATCTGACATGGCATAGCAGAGCTAACCTTATGTCAATTGTTTCTTTTCTTTCCTGTCTTTCAAATTTTATTTACATCATCTGATGAATCAATCTATTTGTTTTCAGCAACTGCAGATTTTAGTAGCTGCTTCATGGGGTATCGAATAATGCTGATCTTGAACATTACACAGGAGGTAGTTTGGATGCCCAAAGATTATCTACTGCACCATGCAGAAACTTCCTTTGAGGAAAGGTCCTCTGAATCAAAGTTTTGATAAAGCAATCCCATTAGTTTTACGGCCATTATTTCGCGCTTATCTCTTAGGTTATGCATCAAGCGCAGGTCCGAGATTATTAACTCTTTTCTTGGTTCATTTGGGTCGACATCGAAAGAATATTGATCCAAGACCTGAAGGGGAAGATCATTTTTGGAGTTCATTAGTTGGGATTTTGAAAGGGGGATTGGAAGTTCAGAGGTTTCCAACTTTTTGTGCGGCGTTAGTTGGAGGAAGTACTTTATTACAGGCACGTGAGGCGATCATGGCAAGTGATGAGCATGCTTCTGACCTTGGCTTCAGATTCCTCTACGAGAGCTTTTCGAAAGATTATTCGGAAATATATCCGTCATAACGCAGCTGAGGTATGTTGGATTTATTTAACGTAATTTGGGTTACACCGAGTACGAGTAAAGGAGGAATGAGCCCAGATTTCGATGTCATGCATCTCCTCCCAGCTTTTCACACCTCTTGCCTTCATTTTTCGTCTCAGATAGCCAAGCTTGAGAATTCGCTCTAATAAATAATTGTCCAGGCTCACTCGTTACCTCTCAACTTTCATATCAGCTTACTTTAGTCTCCAACTCCTCCAATCCCGTCCAAGTAAAACATTCACCGAGGACATCCCATGCGATACCAAAAATGGAGTTGAATTTCGACCTACCAGATTCGCAGGAAGAACTTTGGACTTGACATTATTTGCTTTTACAAGAGCTGTCGATTGTATGGTTGGAGAATTATGGGCTAGACACAAAAACCGACGACATGTTTCTGGCAGATGGTCTAGGGTAAGATTTGTGAGCCTGAAGTTAACATGGACAAAGACTAAACCGGATATTTAGCTTGACAAAATGATATCATCTCTCACCGACCCGACACTATTCGCCACCTCCTGCGCCCTAATCATGTGGGCATTCATTTACTCACCCGCCCGTCTTCCCCGCGCTTACAACAAATGGATCAAATCCGCCGCTCAAGTGGATTCTCGTCTACTGAAAGCTCTCCGATATTGTCGCTATGGCGAACTAAAATACGGTGTCGAGACTGGAAAAGCAAATCTCCTAGGAGATATGTGTAAAGACTATGGTCTACCGGAAGAATATGGAGATCCCACTAAATCCATCCCATTCCCTTGTGAATTGGTCCACATGGGTTCTGGCCCAAATTGTGAATTCCACGCAGTATCGAGATTCTATAAATCTTTCCTCTGGTCTGCTTCGATGTATCTCCCACTCAACCTAGCACTCATTTTCCGTACCCCCAAGGTTTCGAGAAAATCTTTGCTGCATGCCTTTAAATCCTCAGCTCGTTCCTCGGCTTTTCTCTCTACATTCATAACCCTCTTCTACTACGGCATCTGTCTAACCCGTAGCCGCTTCGGACCCCGCATCCTCGGTACCTCACCTCACGCGTGTCAAGCTATCGATTCGGGGTATTGTATAGGTACGGGATGTTGGATGTGTGGATGGAGTGTACTGATCGAAAGCGCTAAGAGGAGAGAAGAAATGGGATTGTTTGTAGCGCCGAGAGCGCTCGCGACGCTGCTGCCACGGAGATATAGGTGGGAAGATCAGTGGATTGAGAGGGTCGTTTTTGCTTGGGGCGCGGCGGTGGTTTTTACTTGTGTGGGGGAGAATCGGAATGGGATTCGGGGCGTGCTGGGAAAGGTTGTTGGTGGGGTTTTGCATTCCGGTGGTGGGTTTTAGCGATGGCATGTTCTAACCGGACGGGCTATGTGAAATAATGAGGGTATAGAAGAAGGATTACCTCAATACTCGGGTCGGTCGGATTGTAGCATTATGGCATATAAGTTTACATGCAAAGCATACTCATATGGTGATATGAGATCTCATTGTGCAATAATATTACTGGGAGAATCAAACTCGGCGATATTTTGACAAGAAAGATTTCGGGACAGTGGTTTTAGTTATTAGAGTGTACCTATGTAGATGCACGGGGAACTATAGCTCCAAAGTTCGAGTATTTCTGCACCGCCGAATGCAGGAAGTTCCACCCGGTCTACCCTACCTGCTAGCGAAAATCAATAAAAGGTGGAAGGTAGATGGTGACTTATGAGTTGGAGAATTGTTTTAGTCGCGGATCTAGTGATTTGGGCTCGGCTTGGTAGTAAAAGTCCTATAGTATATGGATCTCTATACAAGTGAGTGAGAGTGACGGGTTGTTAAGATTGGCAATTTGGCATCGATTTACTGGTTCGTCTTGCTAATTGGCGGGTCTAGGGGGATTTGAGAGGGCTATGGAGGTGGATGTCCTCACCAGTGTGTCTAATAGTCCGGACTGCGGGATGGACGAAATGTTTTGAGTTGGGTAGTTACGTTTTAATCTATATCAATGCCGATGCAACCTCAATAGCAGCGGCTAGTGGCTTTATCTCTTCGATGCATGTCCCGTTATGCTCCGACTGATTACTAGTAACTAAATTTCAGTCTCTGGCCCATTCAAACCCCGTCCACTTATCAGGAATCACCAATTCGGGTCTGAAAACCTCAAAATTGAACTTCTTATCCTCAAATCTTCTATCGACACCTTCGTTCCCCGTCTTAGCAATGACCCTTGGCCAAGGAGCTCTCACTCTGTATGTGCCGCTCTTCCCTTCCCTTCCTTTAACCTTCACCTTCCTTAGTTCCTCCAAAGCTTCTACAATACCCGAGTTCGCTTCAAACGGTCCTCGGATAACAACGAGAAGAGAGGCTAACGAGGTCATGGTCGAAAGTATCGTACATGTTTGCTGCCAGGTATCAGGGGAGAATGGTGGGGGCTGAGGGTGTGTCAATGAACCGGATGGGTTGCGGGAAAAGGTTTGGGGAGATCGAAATTGGAAGTGCAATTCGAGGTCTTGGATGGAGGCGAGGCGCTGGGGAATGATGGTGGATTGAAGGTCGGTGAGGGTGTAGTTTTGGTATGTAATGAACTTGTTCTCGGTATAGAGAAGAGGAATCGCTTCATTGTAACTAAGGATCCTCTCAGAATACATCCTCTTGGAACACATCTTACGAGAAGAATTTAACTTACATTTTCCGGCACGTTTTCAACAAGGCAGAAAGCCTGGTATGAGTGGATATGGATGGAAATTGCGGCATTCCTTGGCTGTAATCAACAGGTGATCCGAGTGCTTCCTCTTCGATAACATGATGCAGTAAACGCCGATTGCCACCAAATATCGCAATCGTATGTCCACCGACAACAGATTCCCAGATTCCCATCCGAACATGCTGGGGCAACCTTGAAAACAACATACAATCCTTTTGTTCATCCTCTTTCTCGCAAATCGAAAGAGCCCTAGGTCTCTTGGTCGGAAGCGCTCTTGGTTGCTTTACGTTTCTCTCTTTGAGGAATTTCTGTTCTAGCTTCTGCGCCTCTTCTTGGGCTTTGACAAACTCTTTCGTTGGGGCGTTGGGGTCATTCCACCATTCGTGGGCTTTTTTGGCAAGCATAATGGGGCCAACTATTGGGCCGGCGATGGCCCATGCAAGGGCATATCTTCCGAGCGTTTTTGCTCTGCCATTTTCTTGGAAGACTTCTTTACTGGGCCAGGCGAAAGGGTTGCGGTTTTGCCTAGCGTTCATTTTGAGGATTCTAAGGAGAACATATGGATATTCCACCTCTGTGATGAAATGTGAGAGGTTGTATAGGAGGAAGTGGTATGTAGTGTGGTACGGTATGTATAGATGTGGTGGTACAAGGCTGTGTGCTGTTGATTTCCAAGTTGTAGGAGGAGGAGCAAATCGTTGTTCCGATTAGCCCGAAGATATGCCGGGATAGGTTTCGAATTGCTCAGAAAGTTGAAGTCATGTGCGAGGGTGTGGTGAAATCTAGAACCTGGGATACTAATAAGACTTGATATTAGTCAATTTTGGGCGACATATTACATGGACGATGCTATATCGAGACTTTTGATGTTATGGATCCCTTTGATTGCACATGCTGAAGGATGGGAGATCTACTGTCATCTTTATGATATTGAATCCTGAAGAATAATAATAGTGAGTACCTAAACGCTTCTAATCTGAAACTCACGAACTTCAGCATTACGTCATCTTGATTTTCAGCTGAAATTCAAGACTAGAGTCTAGCGTGGGCTTTATGCATAAAGAACAAGTGAATCCAAGATCTTCAGCCTCCATATTTATTACAGGGTAGATAGTGGCTATATTTACCCGATCTGTCAGCTTCCGATCCTGCAGTCTTACATACCGGCTTCGCAATAATCACTTATTTTATACTTTGAGGGGAAGGCCCTACCCGACCAATCTTACAGCTGCCCGGTATGTAGTATGTACCTAGTAGTAAGCTGTGCCGAATCCTAAAAACAACCCTGAGTCTGCGTGCGCAAACAAACGCGCAGCAATGACTTATGCATGGCTCTCACGTGATATAATTATATATCGACACGATGAGACGGATTGTTGTAGGGTAATATTTCTGTCAAGGTGAGGAAAGCAACAGACCTATTTCAATGTGTTGCTAAAGATGGCAAAGGCAAAGGTTGGATGTGTTGATATTATCTGCACGAGTCTCTCTCTACTACCTTCTGCCAGAGCTCAAAGCTCAAGTCGATTGCGAACATCGACATTCTCGGGCAGTGTTACTCAACACCATTACCTGATCTACAACTGATTTACCCGATATTTAAGTCCAGTAGGCATTTGTCGTGTTCAATCAAGTGCAGACAGAAATTGAGGATCTAAAACAAAGTAATCAATACCCTGCGAGCTGAAAGTTCACATCGCCCTGTGTAAAAACAACAACGACGTTTAGTGGCAGATTGGATGATGATCACGATGCGAGATGGTTCAAACATGCGGGACTTGCTCAAGCATATACCTTCACAGTGCCGAACAGCCGGTATGCTATTGCTCGTCAGGATCAGATCTCTGCCGTGAGGGGTATAGCAACGTCATGTTATTCTCTGCGTGTCTCTCCATCTGACTTATCTCCTTCAACTTATTGAGTGCGTTATAGCTCCTTCAAGGCGACATATGGTATGGAAATCCTGGAGATAACATCATGGATTTCATAAATATAACCAACCGAAGGTTTATCCCTTCTGTTTTACATAGCCTGCTAACCTCTTTCGCCGTCCCCACGGTCTAATGATAATAATGAACTCTCGGTTTCTCTTCGATTTTTCGCCACAACCTCACAGGTTCCCTGATCATATCATTGGATCCTGGGAGGTTTGATCACAGGTTTATCCTTATTTAAACTTCATTTCGCGTAGGTAGGCACAGTCATCTCACCTCACGGCATAATCTTACATTTGGGTTTACAGATTCACCCCCACCCCGCTTAATCGAAGTAACGATGGAATCCTACATGCAGGGCTGAGGGGCACGAAAGTCTCACGCATACCCGTGGACCCCAGCATGCTCTATTTGTAGATTCTTTCAAAACTACAGCGTCTATACTAAAATGAATCGGTAAGTCAAGGTACAAGGTACTGAGCCAACTGATGCTTGGTCGCATTTCATACTGCCAGTAGGTTACTATATATGACTTTTGGTCTCTCATGCAATTATCTTCACAACCAGCTTCTTCTCTGAAGTTGATACCACAATTCCTTCCTTAAATCCTTCACTTCATCTCATTCTGGTCAATAGTTCACTCTTTTATCCAATTTCAGGATGTTTCCCACATCCGGTCCAAGCATGTCCACCAAAATGCAACTCTCTCTCCTTTCCTTGTCAGCATATATCCTTAAGATTCAAGCAGCAATGTACTACGATCAAGCATCCTGTGCAGGTGAGTTTATATTCCACCTATACCGATATAGATACTAATATGAAGATTAGCACATACATCGATTCTTATTGATAATGGTATGGTACCAGCCATTCGACTCGTGAACGGTGCTATTGAAGCCATTGGAAGCGCCAGTGGTACCAGTTCCTGGTCGTTTCCGCATGTTGAGGCACGGGACCTTGCTGGTCGAATCTTTGGGAAGCTAGAAATCTTTAAATACAACCCTACAAAAAGTAATATTATCTTGCCTGGTATCAGATATAGTTATTAACCCGGGGTTTTAGACAGCTTTCGATACATAGCCGACCACTATCAGCCTGCAACAAGTGGGATCGCGATAACCGCAAGTAGCACCAGTACCGCAATAGGTCAAGGGGATGTATTGTTTTACTGCGACATGACAAGACTTAACAAAGTTACCGAAGATGTAGATGGCAAGCAAACAACACTTTACCGATCTTCGACGGATGATCGCGAAACATGGACCGCCAGTGATTACAGCGGCTGCAGTTCAAATCACGTTACATTCGGAATTTGGGGCACCCTGGCTACCACCCAGCAAGATGCTACCCCCTACGCCATCATACAAATTTGCCCTTGGTTCCTCAAACAAGTAAGTCCTTGCATAATTTTGGTTGGGTTTTCTTATTCAGAGAACTTTATGAGTGGTTTAATATGGAAGGCTAACGATCTTGCAGGAAGAGACTCGCAAATTCCACACTGTATATGGTTTGCCAAGATATTGGTGGTATTCTCTTTTGGAAAAAGTAACATATTGGGGTCAAAAGATTGTTTTCATGCATCCGAGGCCAGTTGATCTTGCAAATTTATGGGATGTGACTATGGTTCACGAGGTTTGTTACTACCATGTCCCTTTCCACTTGGTATTGAACTGAGATTCAACCAGCTTACCCATGCTGTGGTACCCAATGGAGAAGATGTTACTTCTGCAACTAGATTAGTTTCTACAACCGATGCCGGCGGTCCAAGCGCAGCGTATGGTTGGTACAATATATACAATATGAGACAAGAACTTTCCTTCAACGCAGGTATGTTACAGCTTGGTTCCCTTGTCGATTACAGGACCCTCGGCTAAAGATGTGATCAGATTCGCTAGCGTACTTCGCTGTTGGTGCCCAGCAACTTGGTACCGGCACTCGCATAAACTCGGATGGCTCGCTATCGGCTGTTGCGGGAGGCGATGTGGATCTATCCCAAAACAACAATGTCATTGTTGACAGTACTTGGGAACCGGTTCGACTGCGCACGCGAGGAGAACATTCGCATCCGATTCGTCAATATGGCGGCTATCAAAGCCAAGTAGTATCAAGCGCAGTGTCGAGCGCAGTGTCAAGCGTAATATCAAAGAGTACTGTAATAAGTAGTACTGGTCGACCACTGACTTCAGTCACGTCTCAAGTTTCGGGCAGTACTTCGCGATCATCAAATGGAACTCAAGCTTCAAAATCGACTTTCACATCGACCAGTGCTACTGGTGTGTCGAAAAGTTCACTCGTTCCAACAGCTTCATTATCCGAATATAGCTCACGATCATTGACCTCAAGTGCATCCTCGGTTTCAAAATCAGCATCCAATTCAATTAAAGCCACCAGTTTGACAACTTCAAAGACTGGCAGTGTTTCCCGCTCGTTATCCTCAAGTAGATCTCAGGTTTCGCAATCAAGATCCGCCTCATTCAGTGGGACCGTTTCTTCCATTCGTAATCTGACATCGTCAACTGTCTCCAAAAGCTCTTCAACTGGAAAACTTACGTCACCAACTGTCTCGAAGAGCTTTTTGACAACTTCAAAAACTAGCAGTGTTTCCCGCTCGTCATCCTCAAGTGGATCTCAGAATTCACAATCGAGATCCGCGTCATTCAGTGGGACCGTTTCTTCCATTCGTAATCTGACATCGACAATTGTCTCCAAAAGCTCTTCGATTAGAAGCCTTACGTCACCAACTTCATCCAAAAGCTCTTCGATTAGAAGCTTTACGACATCGTCAAGTGTCTCGAAGGGCTCTTTGACTGGTAATTTGACATCACCAACAGTCTCTAAGAGTTCTCCTACCGGTACTCAGATATTATCAAGTGTTTCCAAAAGTTCAGTTGTTTCAAAGAGTAGTGTGTTTACAAGTACTGCAATAACAAGAACAATTTCTGGAAGTGTGACCGTTATTTCGACCAGCGTTCCGGTAACATCCTCCTCCAGCCAGACATCATCGACCGTTTCCAAAAATCCATCTCTTTCTAAAAGCAGCGTTTTCACCAATACCGTAACAACAAAAACGATTTCTGGAAGTGCGACCATTATCACTACAAGCGTTCTAGTGACTTCATCCTCTAGTTCGAGTGTTGACGATGATTATATTTGGCTCCCTACAGTTACGCCTGCACCAACCACGACGCGCGTACTCCCTGTTTGGGTTTCGGGGAACACTGAGCCTAGCTCCTCCATCAGCATCTTCTCTGCCACAGGCCTTTATATCCCCAGTATTACCAATATCGCAGCGTTCCCGACTGTTGATGTCAAAGATCCTCACCCTACCGACAGTAAGTACTACTGGACTCACTGAACATCTTTCATCATCTTTGCTTGAAATTCTGCTAACAACACATAGATAACAATATTCCCGTTGTTCCATTTGTAAAAATTACGCTCCCTAAAGACAAGTGTGCTCCAATACCCAAAGCCAGCGGCGGTGGGCTTTTAGGTGTTGCTTTTAATTTTGCTAGTAGCGTCGTCAACGGAGTTGTGGATTCTGCTTGTCATCTCGTTTTCCCAGTTGTTCTTGTTAATGGCGTAATTGATACTGCTGGAAACCTCCCATCTTGGGTTTCTCTGGACATGTTTCCTTTGGCTGCCACTTTTCCGCCAGCTCCGGATGGGGGAGATGATGGAGATAATGACAAAGACACTTCTACCAGCCGAACCTCTACTTCCACATCTTCTAGTTCATCCTGTAGTGCTTCAAAAGTAGCGCAATGCACATCTACATGTGCTATATCAACGAATCCCGGTGGCACGGCAACATCTAGCTGTGGTCAGGTCTGCACGACAATTACCACATGTTCCGGAACGGCGACAACAACTTTTAGTGGCTCTACAATTACCGGAACACTCACTCCACTTTCGCTTAATGATGACACGCCTTTTACGGCCGATTGGTATGTCGCGCAGGATAGCCTTCTTGCAGATCTCGTGGCCAATGCTCCTTCGACATTAGGTGCAAGTCAATTGTCTGCAGGCGCAGCAGCCACAGCCTGGGGAAATAATGGCTATAGCGGTAGTGCAACTATCTCCTCCACTTTAGCAACCTCAACATCTAAAAAGCCCTCATCTTCTGCGCCCTTGTCAACGTCAAGAAAGACCTCATCTTCTGTGCCCTTGTCAACGTCAAAAAAGACTTCTTCGACCGTACCCACTACCTCGAAATCCGTCTCTCCAACACCAACCACATCCAAGGCCCCAGCGCCAACGACAACCACGCCCAAACCAACCGGTCCCACAGGATTCCACGTCGTGGCACTTAGCTGCAGCGAAAACTGCGAAGATGCCCTTGAAATCGTTCCATCTGCACAAGACTCCTGTGGCACTATTGCCGAAAATCAAGAAGCCTGGTGGGGAGCAGCATTCCCCCATCCTGCCGAAACGAAAACCGAGAACAACGAAGACCAGATTCCGCCATTCTCTTTACTTAAAGATAGCAACGACTTTGATGTTCTTTACGTCTTCGGAGATGGCTTTTCTGCTGATTTGTGCGGACTCCCAAAGCTCAATTTTACGTTTACGCAGGTTGGCGGCACACAATGGAGTAAGATATTTCCCTTTCCCTGATGAAAATGCAGGTTATAGTTGCCTTACTAACGGGATTCGTAGCGTGGCTGGATACGGATAATAACTCTGGGACCTGTACCGATAATTCGGGCTCGGCGGCTACCACTTGTAGTCACAATGATTTAACGTACACGGCACAAGAGCTTCTAACTTGCGTGCAGCCACAGAATCCGAGTTATTGCGCTAGTGTTAGTGTATGAGGGTTGGGATAATGTTCAAGGCAAGCTATAAGTACCTTTGTTACCAACTACAGACATTCGTTTCTTGGCCATGTCATTTTGATTTATTTTTTTCCCTCGCTGGCTAGTTGTGGTTTATTACATCTTCTTTTTATCTGCGAAATCAGAACAACATATGAGGACTTTTCATATCGTTGTACAGTATTTGCATTGCTTAGATTCGCTTCAACAGACTACGGGTCGATAATGTAGGGATTAGTTTCAATGTTAAATCATTCATGCGTTCCGTTACTCGCCCATATGGTTGTTGTTGGAATTATACTAGTCTTACATTTCAACTTGTGACTTTTTTTTCTATTTTATAAGGGGATTAATTCATAAACGATGATTCAAATCTTAAGAAAGTAACAGCTTATCCTTTAAGATTTGGCCAGTACAAGGGCGTATGGCTTTTTTAATATGAATTCTTTTCTTTAGGTTAATCTTATATTATACAGGAATTCTAATATACATAGCCTTCAATGCTTCTAAGATATATCAGCATGTTTGAATACTTAGTAATAGGAGCTATATAAAATTTTCCACATCACACTTCCTGTTTACTTTTCTATTCATCTTTACATTTCTAGCATTAATTTGATCAAGAACACAAGCTTAAACGGGCACTTTTCAAAGTTGAAAATTTGCATCAAAAGATCCAGGGCTTTGAAATGTAGATTATCTACATTATGAAAGACTGCACTGCGGTAGCATGCTTATACACCGAGATTTTCTTGCTAACTAGCGTTTCGCTCGATGCAATGAAGCCCGGCCGCTCACATTGTCATAGTCTCTTGATGTTCGATGAACAATGGTTGAACAACAAAGTAATATGTGAGAACCACAAAGACCATTGTTCGGGCAAGCGAAACAATGCAGAGAGAACATGGGAACAACATCATGGAGATATATATGTATAACCACATTTCGCACCCTCTCACCATCATCTATCATATCCAGAACACAATCTCCAGAACAACTCCAGAAGAAAAAAAAACACACCCAAAGAATCCACGCCACCCCAAGAAACCCAACCCACACCATCCAAGATGCAAACAGCCCACCATTCACCTTCCCTCCCGGAATGCACCAGCTGCATCTACCGCATCGCCCAGTGCCATTCCTGCAGCATCTCGCACGCCGAATACTACGGCGCCGCCTGCGAGCAGTGCGCACAGAAGCTCACGCGTCCCATGTGGGACGGAATCGAAGATTGCTACCTCTCGCGATGCGGCAATTGCCGACGCTCGCTCACGCCTGTGCAGCACGAAGACGAAGACGAAGACGAAGAGGACAAAAAAGAAGAAGAGGACAAAAAAGAAGAAGAAGAAGAAGATTCTGCTTCTTCTCTCCCAGAATGCCCGGATCTAGAATGCGACAGCTGTATCTACCAATTCGCGATATGCGCCTGCTGCAGTAGATGCACGTACCAATTCCTCGTCGATGCTTGTGATCCTTGCGCGCAATTGCTCAGCGTACCTATGTGGGATGGAGTAGAAGAAGTCGTTGAGATTGAGTGTTGTTGGATGTGTCGCGAGAACTTGGCTGGGCGGTAAAGAGAATCCCCTTTCTTTTCCTTTTTCCTTTGTTCTTTGTTCTTTGTTCTTTGCCTTTGTTGGATTGGTAGGTAGGTAGGTGAAGTTGGATGTTCAACTAGCTTGTAGCTACGAGAAAACCCAAGAAACCCCAGAAACCCCAGAAACCCCCCCCTTTTCTTATGTATTGAAATGGATAAGTAAACTGTTTTTTGATAGGTGAGGTTGGATGCTGATGAGTATGCAACAAGCAATAAGAAAACACCCCAAAAATATTTTTCTTATGTATTGAATAAGTACTAGGTAAGTGTTTTCGGTAGATAGGTAGGTAGATATAAAAGAATCTAGGAAGCAATTCCGAGAACACAAAATAATAAAAAATGTTTTTTTCCTTAAAATAATTTGAGACTTTTTGAAATGTGACTTGAGTAATAATATGAAAATGCGTGCTTTCTCTAAGAAGGAAAACTCAGTGGCTGATTTAAATGCCACTGATTTAAATGTCACTGATTTAAATGTAAGTGCTTCAATAAATAGAGCACAATTGTATATTTCAGCATCAATGTATCTGTCATCTCTATTGATTATTGTCTATCTTTCTATCAAAGATATATAATCCTATCAATTGTGCATCCCATTCCATCCCAACCCATTAACCCATTAAATCTTCTCACTAGCAGTAATCTCCCCACTCTCCCCCTCACTACTCCTCTCCACCCTCTCCACCTGTTCCGGACGACCCTCAATCTTCGGATCCGGCGCCCTATAGTCCGCCGTCTCATCAAAGTGATACAGCGGCTCGAGAACCGCATTCTTTCTCATAAATACATATCGCTGGATCCAGTATGGGAGTGTCTTTGTGAGTTGATATTTCACAAAGGTGCGGGTGGGGATGGCGAAGATGTAGTCGAGTTCTTCGAGGGTGCGTTGTTTGGTTTCGGGGACGAAGAGGAATATCATTACGAAGGCGAGGATGTTGAGGCCGCTGCGTTGGTGTTAGTTGGATTACTGGAGAAATGGAAAGGGGGAAACCTACGCGTAGAATGAGAATGCTCCGACTGGATGGAACGTTTCCAATATCTTGGGAAAAGAAATGGAGAGGACAGCTGCCCAGAATAAACAAGTTGCAACAGCCCAGCCCATACCAACTTCTCGATGTGACAAGGGAAAGACTTCTGCTGAATAGGTGAAAGGAACGGGACCTTCTCCCGGCGAATAAAAGGCGGCGAAGACGTAGATGAAGGTAGCAATAAGTCCAATATGAGCGGTGGATTTCTCGTCGATGAGGAAGCAGAGGCCAGCTACAAGGAGAGACCAAGCCATATTTGGGAAAGTGAAAAGGAGTAGAGAGCGTCGACCAAAGGTATCAATTGTCCAAATGGCTGGCCAACTATATATTTGATGAATTGTCAGCATGATGGTAGTGGGAGTGGATACAAGAGAAGTAAAACACTTACGCAAAAACAAAGTTGACCAATCCGAAACCAAAACTAGCAATCAAAGCATTCTTTTCACTAGCGCCTGCCTGCTTGAAGATAGTGGAGGAATAAAATGCAATAATATTGATACCGCACATCTGTTGCGCAATCATCACGGTGAAAGATGCAAGAGTTGCTCTTCGAACACGAGGAATGGTGAAGAGTTGAATGAATCTGCTGATGTAGTTGGTTTTCCCCACAATTGCTGCCTCGATCTTGAGTTGACAATCAATGAAGTAGAGATCACGAGCAGCGAAAAGATCGTGTTTTCGTAGTCGGCAGAGGGAATTGTATGCTCTTCTATATTCTCCTCTCTTCATCAACCATCTAGGGGATTCTGTGATGGTTATTAGCTGAGTGGACATATTCAAGGTAAACTGTCCTTACCTGGACAGAAATAGATCAAGACCCCAAGAGGCAGAGCTGGAATGAATGCAGAGCCAATTTGAAGTCTCCATGCAATTTTGCCTGTGTCAATAACGACCAAATTCTAAAGACGGGTTAGTTAGGTTAACATTCCTCTGGAGAAAATAAATACTTACTGCAACAAATCCCAAGAAAATACCAAAAGCGGTCCACATTTGCCATGACATAACCAATGCACCTCGGATCATAGCTGGACTATTCTCTGCGGCAAAGATTGGTACTGTAGCTCCTTTCAATCCCATTCCAATACCAAGAATGAGACGGCTGATAAAAAGAGTTTCCCAGGATTGCGAGAAAGCTCCTCCAATAGGCGTGAAAACACAAATGATGGCTGCAATGAAGATTGTACCACGACGTCCAAACCAGGCGTTGAAAGGATCACTGAGCCAGCAGCCACTATAAAGATATTAGCCACAACCAATGAACTTCATGAACGCAAGCCCAACTCACAGAAAAGCAGATCCGATATAGGGTGCCGAGTTAACCAATCCAACTAGCCAATTATCACGGTCATAATTGGGAGAAGCTTTATTTTCCCCTTGACCAATGCCGAACTCGGCCGGAAACGAAAGGTTTGCACCATTACTACCAGTTTGATCCCAACCTTGAACAGCTGCACCAATGGAACAGGTAATAATTGTCAAATACAACGTCGTTGGATGACTCCATCTATGCGCCGCTTCATATCGGAGAGCCACTTTCTCATCTTCATCTAGCCTCCCTACACTTTCGAAGTTCTCGGGATCGGCTGCAACCAAGGCACCTTTCT
The DNA here is from genome assembly GCA_002162615.1 of Myriosclerotinia duriaeana. Classification (NCBI taxonomy): domain Eukaryota; kingdom Fungi; phylum Ascomycota; class Leotiomycetes; order Helotiales; family Sclerotiniaceae; genus Myriosclerotinia; species Myriosclerotinia duriaeana. The sequence goes on from NGKI01000001.1 coordinate 2,857,289, forward strand.
CGAGTAAGGGAAGGATATCGTTGAGATCGTTGGCTTGTGCAAATTCCCCTACATCACGAATGATAGATGTTTCTGACAGTCCTGCTAGAGGATTTTGGATCCTGTAGATCCGCTGTCAGCAAATATTACATCTTTGAAGGAGTTCATCAAACTTACTTGGCGGTGATGTTATTATTCAAATCTACATGAGTAGCTGGATGAGCATGTTCGACAGTGTCGACGGTGTCAATAGTATCCTTCATTTTGTAAGATAATGAAGAAACACTTGATAGGATTTGGTAAATTGGGCAAAGTAAACAAGAAAGTCGAAGAAACCCCCAAGAGAGTAGAAGTTTTATTAAGCTCAGATGCCGTACGGCTGTCAGATTAGTGCGAGGTCGAATCCAGCCAGTGGATGAATCAGGAACTTTGCTGGCTTGATTCACTCAAAAACAATCAATTCAGTCGACCCTGAATTCTGGACGCTGAGCCCTTTTATAATCTCTACCCGTTAGATTTGGGATCAGCTAACCAGCCTAACCTTCCCCTCCATCATATCTTATTAGCTACCTAGGTAGTAGGTACCTATACTAATCCTTACCGCATGGGTGGAGTATTCACTACACGTAAATACTGAACAACCATTCAAAACAGCCAATACGAGATGAAGATACTGTTTAGTCGGCCAGTTAACCAACCAACTGTCATACCTTGTACAGAATCAGGCCAGAGTCGGGACGACCGAGAAGACAAATTTCATAAGCACCTTGAACTGTCAGTCTTATGATCTCAAGGTAGTTTTCAAGGAAATGGGGAAGAGTGCCATTTTTTGATCCAATGAAAGCAGTATGTGAAATCGTCTATGCTTGAGCTAGGGCAATTTGAGATAGATTTGGCGCGCGCCCGCCGTCAGCCCCCAGAAGCTTACCTTGAAGGAACGTACTCCGTACACAAGCACAAGTTGCACAACAATGAATCGCCTGTCTTGGCTCAAACTTCAAGGGAAAGATCGTCTTACTCAAGTATGTACGAACTTTAAGAAGCGAGCAATCGGTGATTAAGTTAGTCATCGAACATGGGGAACTAATGCAAGATTGATACGACTGACAATCGTTTGAATATTTGACATAAAGAAGAATTTATCAAGGTGATTGGCATGTCCTTCAATGAACCTACAGCGATACGATCTAGCAATTCAAGTACGCTGCGACGCCATTTTCCGTTTGTAGATGATGGCATTGCGGAAGCCATCCTTCAAGGAATTGTGAACTTGTGAAGCTACTCCACGGGCAAGTCACCAAATAAGGTGGAGATCGTCGAGTCTTATCATCTACCCCATGGAGGTCAAAACAAAACCCCAACTAATTTCTCCAAGATCCCCACATCCTACCTCCATACCCCAGCAAATATTGCCATATGTGTTCCACGCTCGCTTGTTTGTCGCCGTTGCGGGGAAAAATCATCCCATTTACTGTATTGATTTGGAAAATGGAGATGGGAGTTTATGAGGATGCATTTCTCTAATTCAAAATGATCTCATTGGCCTTCAAGTTAAGCTTCCATGCAATCTCCATCTCATACAGAGTATGGATTCAAAACGTTATAAACCCAAAAGTGGCGGTAAGGCTCATCGCGTAATCGGGTAGCAAGTTGCGGGAAACATAAGCTGTAGCTGATTCGTTCGAGGACAGCAGTAGTTTGATGTTAAACTGCGCCGCATCGTCATCCATGGATTACTTTGACATAGGAACAAGGTAACCAATCCGAGTTCTCACACGTGATGAATTATACGAAATCCATGTACACCTGGAGCTGCGATTCTAATTCGCTCCATTTTTGACTGGCCAAGCTCGACGATATGCAAGCTGACTGTAGCTAAAGCAGTGTATACACCAAAGGAACGAATCGGTATAATTCTCGGGTACATTTTCAATGATCATATGAGAAGGAGAAAGAAATGCGATTCAATTTTTTATCGGGCGGAGACGTTCAGGCACGTTCTGGCATTGGGAATTCGGGTTATCGTTGGCTCTGACCTCCAAAAAGTCTGGCCACCTTTTAGGTTCCACTTCGGCTTCAGCCATGCCATGCAAGTCCTCCGCTGTAATGTTAGTAGGTAAAAGGTACGGATTGATATTAGGCTCGGATTACTTCTTTGGGCATAAATGGCGGGGAGGTCATGCGAGTGAGTTATGGTAAGTAAAGTACGAGGATACCTGGTAGCACATGGCAAAAAGTAGGAAAGTCAGTATGCATAGTTGGAGACTCACGAAAATTTCGATATTTAATTGTAGTTAGAATGTGATTTGTAAGACTGTGATGGACCAAACCTTTTATATTGAGGGACTCACTGACCTATCTGCATTTCTCTTGAACGTCTCCCTCAAGCACACATAGAAGGTACTTAATAAGAAAAACAAGCATCACAATCGACTGTGTAATGACCACATCTTGCGCACAAGTCACTATCTCTGCTGTTATCTAGGCCACAACAACAACATACCCAACCATCCTCTGGTTGACTTACAAGAAATGGTTTAGCAATTGCTGTTTCAGTGCATGAAACTTTGCTGCGGTGGCTGGAGTATGTGCCTTGGTGGAAACACATGTTTGCGGGAACAGTTTTATTGAGACGTTGAATCGAAGATTATGGACTATTAGATGTTGGTTTTTATCTTGGAGTTTGTTGTCTTCGAGCTTCGATGGTGTAAATTCGGTAATGAAATGAATGCTGATCGAGGCGCCAGGCAGGCTTTATAGGTCGAGAAAGGAAAAACAAAAGAAGATTAGAGAGAGGACAAAAAAGGAAAAGGAGAATGAGAACAACGCCTTGAAAATGAACGGCAAAATTATCCGCTGGATGAAATTGACCTTAATCTCCTTACGCCTAGTGAAGATGAACGAAAACACCCTTCATCTTGAAATGCGCCAGGTATACCAAAGTGAAGTTAAGGTAGTTCGATATTGACGATGGATGGCGTAGGAACTGAGGGATAATAGCTGGAAGATCATGAAATTTCGAGAGTGGCGAAGGAACGATGAAGTATTTTGCTTTTTGAACTATTTGTTCCTAGCCGAGGTGGCTACCGGCACCGAAATATGAATCAACCGCAAACTCAGACCTTCGATATCAAACTCGTGGTCGCAAGAACATTCGATGCAGTAACTGTCCTTGCGATAGACAAGTTTTCATAAACTCTTTCTTAGTTCCCAATTCAATAGTGTAGAACAACAGTTTGACAAAGCTTGAACAAACCCTGAGGTGTAAATGGTTTGTATAGTATAGGGGAAAGTAGTAGATGGGACAGTTGATGAGGAATGGAGTCAGTCGAGATACGATAAATACAACAAATCTAAAGCAATTTCCTCGTGGTACTCAGAGTGTAGTAATTACTAGTAGCAAGAGTAACACATGACTATCAAAGGCCGCTTGCGCCACAACAACGCGATCAGAAGGACTCTCGAAAACTTCTATAAAGAGATAGCAAAGACGCCTCAACTAATTTCTATAAGACGTAAGCCCAGAAACCAGCTTCGGATAGATCAAAAGTGTTTGAATATCCAACTCATGCTTGTGAAACTTCTCCAAGTATATACAAATAGCCTGACACTCCAATGATACTCGTCTCCAAATCCACCAATGTGGAAATTGGGAAACTTTTCCAAGCCAATGAGCTTGCAATAAGCGAGCTCTAGGTTCTTTCTGTAAGAGTAATCTTTTGTGCTGCGGATGCATACTGCTGACAAAGGTCCAAAACTTCATTATAACGGGAATAGCATCATTTACGTTGATGATATCTGATAGCAAAGATGCGACAATGTGGTATGGGTTATCTTCTGGGCTTGAATCGGAATGTAAATCAAAGCAATTGAAGAAGGCTTGTGGTAAAGTTTCGCGTCGAATGTGTGAGCCATTCGATAAAGCTTGACAAGGAGGGATCATCAATGTCTTGAATGCGCTCGCATCTTTGTCTTGACCCAATTTCCAAATCTCCGACTTTCCATAGCTCATCATTAGCCAATTCAAATCTAAAGACGAAGGTGGTTTCAGAGGCCAAGCTTCCCCCGGGGTCGTTGCCTCAATATTACAGAACGTAATCGTACCAAGAAGAACCGAAGTAGCCCATAGAGCATCGCGTTCTGACGGAGATTCAATTAAACCCATTGACAGTGTTTTGCTGAATAATGATATACTTTGACACCAATGGAAAGCTTCCGAGGAAGACATTCGCATGCTTGGCTCAACCGATATGTGTCGGTCATGCATTAGCGTAAATGTGAGTAAAGCGTGCATTAGATATGGATGCTGTGATGGGTTAGTAAAACTTTGGTGGAAATTCCATGTTTCAACATACCAGGCAAGCAAGTTTGATGAACTCATTTTGGTATATCTGGCGATTCCGGTTCGTTGTAATAGAGTAGACCGTCCTTGTCTGAAATCTATTCAATATCTCTAAATGTTCCTGGTCACTTAAATCGTATGCAGTCGTCTTTCTGGAACCTCTCAAATTTGGGGAAATGACGCTTGGTACAGTTTGGTTCAATGAGTAGGGAAGTCTGTGTTGGAGTGTTTCAAAGGTAAAAGATTTTTCAAGTAGCTGAAGTGCTGAAGCTTTGTTGTCGTAGTTGCAGAGAACATTGAATTCTGTACACCGTTTGCACTTGGGTCTATTCTCGTCGCACTGTGCCCCAAAAACGTCAAAAAGATTTTCTCAGATGGAATAAGAACCTCAACATGCCTTGACTTTTCTTAGCTTACAATTTCCACACCCACGACGTGACTTTCTATGCGGTCTGATTTTCCGGTCGCTCCCCTTTTCGGATATCAAACGGGGGTTGGTCATGGTCCTGAATAGAATGAAGGCTCGTGAAGAAATAAGGCAATTCTGATTGTCCAAATGGTCAGGGATGTCACAATATCAAAGTAAAGGATATATGACTGGTAGTGATATTTTGCATATGAGTATCCCGCAGTATTTTGATTGTATTCGGTGGATGGAACACATCAGGATGAGGCCATGAAGGAAAATTGGTTTTATAGGCCGATCCAGAGAGCGTATTAAGTCAGCCATCGTGATATTGAATGACCGGTAACCTTGCGGACTTTTAGATCTGCGCATCAAATAGAGAACTCGACAAGGTACAAAGAGAGATCTTGTGGTGTTGAACAATTCCCACGTTGTTTCGTTGTTTCTCCCATCCTTCGGGCAATCAAGCTTACCTAGTACCAAACCAGCTTTCCCGTAGCTTGGGATGCGCTAATCTAACCTCTAACCTCAATTCGCATTTGACAGTTTGCTTTAAGCCTTTTTCGTCATTCAGCCAATGAAATAACTCGTATCTTTAAACCTTAATTCAGCCCCTCGACTCCCCTCCATCGCATTTCGCTTTCGGTTCCTAAACTTGCTAACTCCCTTTCGCATTCCGATTACACGACAGTGATATCTTCTCACAATGAGTCCTAGACGATATATGAAAGTATCGGACAAAATGTTCTCCATCCCATGCAGATCCCATGCGAATGCAGACTCTTCAATGTTCGAAGCAATGGTAGGTTTGGGTATAAGTATTTCATTGAAAGCTCACAATGAGGGATGAACAATCACTCATGCCACATCCTTTCTCATTACATCTTCTTCAAATATATGGTATCACTGCTCTACCGTTTTACCCACGATAATCATCGACCTTGGCATCTATCATAACCGGATATCAAAATCCCCCCAAATACGCTCATACGCCCCACCACTATGTCTTCCCCAACGAACCTCCCCTCAAATTCCGCAGTATGGCTAAACCAATCCGGCAAATTGGAAGTCAAATCAGCATCTTATACTAGACCCTCAAATAATGAGATTGTAATAAAAAATAGAGCCATTGCGATCAACCCAGCAGATTGGATCAAACAAGATATGGGTGGATTTATGTTTCCATGGGTAAAATATCCATGCGTTCTCGGATATGATGTATCTGGAGAAGTTGTTGAAGTCGGCAACGATGTTACTCGGTTCAAGGTTGGAGATCGTGTTGTGGGTCTCGCAATGGGGCTCACAGAATCGTCAAAGACTCCCACCCAAAGTGCATTCCAACTCTATACTGTCCTCCTGGACCGTATGACTTCGCACATTCCGACTACGCTATCCTACGAACAAGCTTCCGTCATACCCTTGGGGCTTTCTACAGCTGCAGTGGGGTTATTTCAGAAGGATCAGCTGGCACTCAATTTACCATCGCTATCTCCAAAACCAATGGGTGAAACTGTACTCATCTGGGGTGCTTCGACCAGTGTTGGTGTTAATGCTATTCAGTAAGTTTCCACCACACATCCAACCCATCCTTCATGAATTCCTATTGACCTCGGACTTCAGACTAGCTGTCGCAGCTGGCTACGAAGTCTTCGCCACCTCATCTCCCAAGAACTTCGACCTTTGCAAGAAGCTCGGCGCAAGCCAAGTCTTTGACTACAATAGCAAAACCGCAATTCCTGATCTTATAGATGCATTCAAAGGCAAAATTACCGCCGGTGCAATGTCTATCGGGAAGGGAGCTGCTGATGCGTGCATGGATATTCTCGATGAATGCAAAGGCAAGAAGTTTATTTCGATGGTTTCTTACCCCGTCCCATTTCCACCCCCAAAACGATTTATAATCCCGAGAGTTGTGTCTACGTTTGTTCCCTGGATGATCTCCAATCAAGTTAAGAAAGTAACCAGGGGCATCAACAATAAATTCGTCGACGGCTCGACACTGGCGGGTAATGGAGTGGGAGAGGCTATCTATGTGAAATTTCTATCGGAAGCGCTGGAGAAAGGTACTTTTGTTGCGGCTCCTGAGGCGATGGTTATTGGAAAGGGGTTGAAGTTTGTAGAAAAGGGGATGGAGATACAGAGAGAAGGGGTATCGGCTAAGAAAGTTGTCATCTCTTTGGGACCAGCTTGACTTGAACAAAGTCAATTCAGATCAATTAGTTATGATAAACTGTGTTTAAGAAGAAAAGGCAAATGAGGCGAAGTGGGATGAGGGGGATTTAAAGTTGAGAAGGAATGTTAGTTACTATATGAAGATTCTTGTACCTGATGAACCTTGACAACCTCGACAACCCTGATATCTACCTACCTTCCCATCGTACCTACCTCTCAAAAGCCAGACCAGACCAACACTATATCCTTTCATTCTCCCATTCTCCCATTCTCCCATCCTCCTATTCTCCCATTTTCCCATCCTCCTATCCTCCCATCACACCAAACCTCCCCATCTAAAGTCTCCCGCGCCCCCACCATCTAACCAGCATCGACCGACCGACCACTCATCACCCACCTGCTTCAAAAATTCCGCGGCATGGATATTCCGCGGAAATCAAGAGTGAGTTGAAAAAATTGTGATACTAGTTCGACGAGACGTTCGCTCGAATTGATCACGACTTATGAGTAGGTATGGTATGGTATGGTATGGTATGGTATGGTATGGTATGGTATGGTATGGTATGGTATGGTAAGATATATGCAAGACATTCTGGGTGAGGTAAAGTTGTGTACTAAAGCTGTATACTAAAGCTATGTACTGTACTACCAGGCCCAGCTTTTAGCCATATAAAAGTGTATATTTATAGGAGGGAAAGACATCATATCATATTCGAGGAGATGAGAGCGATACTCTTTCATATTTTTTTTTTCGAATCCGTTGCGATGCGATGGGATGCGATGGGATGCGATGGGGAAGCGAAGAAATAATTAAGTCGCTCATGGGTGTTGTATTGCTCAGGTAGAGAGAGAGAATGGGGAGGGAAGGAGGGAAGGAGGGAGATTAGATGGATGGATGGATACCTATGAATACCAATCGCATTCAATGTTATTTAGGTACGTTCCCGGGGTCGTTTCTGTTACAGTGTACAGTGTACAGTACAGTGTATTCAATCGAGATTCTATTATTTCTATAGCCGCCAGCCATGGATGTGATGTTTAAAACCGAGACTTCAATAATCCATAATCAATAATCAATAATCCATAATCCATAATCCATAATCCATAATCCATAATCAATAATCAATAATCAAACAGATATGGAGTATTCGGGCTTAATAAATGTCTGCAGCTGTCTCATCAATCATCAATGATCACACTTTCCATATCCCAATTTGAAATTTGAGGGTGTGATTGATTGATTCATTCATCGCATTCATCGCATCCATCGCATACCCACACACACACACACGATACTAGGTATATTCAGCCCATATCAAACCAAACAAAACCAAACAAAATACCCATCTCCCCAATCCATCCAATCCATCCAATCCAAAGTTCCAAACACATCTAGAACAGCAACCCCCTAGCTAGACCTCCAGCTTTGCATGATTGCATGATTGCATCGAGAATCGAGAATCGAGACGGTGTAGGTACCTACCTACCTACTACCTACTACCTCATAGACCAACACCGCTTCAAAAATGCCTGGTTCATCCATGGATATACTTCGTACCCGACTGCGTAATAATAATTTGATTTGCGCTTTGGATAAAGTTACCTATCTATTTACTTAGATACCTAGATATGCCACAGATGAATCTGTACAGTGTATACCCAACCCGACCGCTACCTAGGTGTAAATTGTAATAGATGAATATGCCACAATACCAATATTTACTTTTTTTTGAAAAAGGAAGCTGGAGGTGGTGTTTGGTTTGTTTTATGCATGTTTTATTTTACTCTGGATATGTTTTTCTCTTTCTTTCTCTCTCTTTCTCTGTACGAAGTAAAACATGGATAATTAAGAGCCTGGAGGAAGGTTATGTTATATTAAGACTTACTAGTAACTACTTCGAACGCACTGGTAGAGGAAATAATATATATTATGTACTAGTGACCTAGACTGGGTCGAGAGCGGGTATCCATACTCCAGCTCCGTAAAATGCAGTGGCGGGGTATGGACTCTGGAGATGTGTTGAAAGTTGAAACTTGAAAGACATTTCCACATCTCAGGGGTTAGGTTTTATCCGAGACTTCTTACCTTCTTACCTTCTTACCGAGATATCAAATAAATCTACTGCGTATGGACCATACTTAAATAATAAATATACTTATCATTATTAAAAATAAAGTTCCACAGCCAGTTTAAACTTAAACTTTAAACTTCCTCCTCAAGTTCAGTATTCACTGTTCACAGACAAAAGAGACCGTGAGACTCGGAGAGAGAGAAAAAGAAAAAAAAAAGAAATGAATCCCAAAAGTAAAATTCCAATCCCCAAAAAACCTTATCACTCCAAGCTGGAGTCTTGAGTCTTGACGTAGACTGTACTTCGTAGATCACACCCAGTACTGACTCCTGAGTACAATAATTAAGGTTAAAATTGGATTTCAGGCACAGAGAAACCTTAATTTAATACTACCTACTACCTACCTAAGTATACTCGAGTACTGTACTGTACTTACATAACTAGAACTTTCTTCGTATCGCAAAACTTAAATTTCAGCTCCCGGGTTCGTTTGTCCAATAATCGGCATTCTCACAAGTACCTACCTACCACAAAAGTCAAAAGGTGCAGAACGCTAAACTGTAGGCAACTTCCCTGTCAAGACCCTTTCCCCGCCACTACCTACCTACCTAGTACTCGAGTAAAGGTACCACTGGGTAGATCCTATAAGCTGTATCTTTTAAATTAAACCTTTTTTTCCTCTTCAATACGAGTGAGTATAATAAGTACAAAGTACTAGCCCTGGAGGTACTAGGTATATATATATAAAGTCACCATCCCTCACCAGTAAGTGAATCTCAACTAAGTATTGAGTATTAAGTATTGAGCGATAGAAATTTATTAAATCTCCTCAGCCTATCCACGACTATACTACCTAGTATATACACCGAATCTACACCGAATTAACTTATAATTGATTCAAGTTTTCATCGCATACACCACCCACCCACCATATTATTTCCAGGGACGAACGAAGAGAACAAAACAAAACAGATCAAAACAAAACAAAATCATACATATCATCAACATGAAGTTCACAACCGCCATCTCCATCTCCATTGCCAGCGGTATCCTTTCCGTATCGGCGCAGAATTTCGGTGCGGAGCCTGCTTGCGCTGTATGTACTCCTTCCTTCCTTCCTTCCCATCTACACCTCCCAATTTGCGCAAGCTT
>NGKI01000001.1:2881520-2894929 GCA_002162615.1 Myriosclerotinia duriaeana
GGGGAGGAGAAGGTGGATGGTCATATACCCTCCATCATATTCATTATTCTGCGATTGTCCTCTTCGAATGTTTTCTTTTTCTTTGTACTTCTGTCGATGCAATGTGAGATAGTGGCTACTCTGGCGGTAGTCATTGGTTTTGTATGGTTCTCTCAACATTCTTTAGTACTGTTGGAGCGACTTTTGAGGCTATAGATGGGTGTTTTGTTATGTACTGTGTAAGTAACCTTCAGCTTCACCGAAGTGACAATGTACCCTCCATCGTATTTCATAATCATTATTCCACAGCTGTCCTTCAAATGTTTCTTTCTTCTTTGTACTTCTATCGATATAGATAAATAGGTGTTTTGTTATGTGCTAGGTAAGCAACCTTCCGTTCCACCGAAGTATCTATCAAGAGTAGAGGATTATATCATACCGCCTGCAGGGCTCACTCACGGCTCACTTGAACTTCACTTAAACTTCACTTCCCGCCCTTTACTCCATTCCACTTCTCCAATCAAAACGCATCTTCAACATCCCCAAAAGTTTTGTTGCAGATCTACAAAACCCTGATCTCAAGATACTACCCTCAAAAGCTGTTCTACACCAAAACGAAAAACCTCATCTTGACTTTTTGACCTCATTAACACTCTGTCCATCTTTACAGTTAGATGAGGAGAATATAATTGAGATGTTCTTTTTGTTGATATCCATGGATGCCCGGTGAAGATGGATGGATATCAATCATGATTCCAAGATTCGGTTGTTCAATTTCACCCCCTTCGCCTTCACTTCAATACACTTCAATCGGATTCACCAATAATATCGCTCCTCTCACTCTCGCTCTCACTCACCCAATCATTGTACCCTCAAAGGTTTTGTTGCATATCTACAAATATTCAAATCTCTGAATAGCTTCATTATAAGCCCTTTTGTACCAAAATGAAAAGCTTCATGTTTCCTTCGTTTGATGTGATCTTCTTTGCCAATAGATGAGGAGATTGGAATTGAATTGAATTTCCCTCAAAATACGAGGTGTTGTTTCTTTGTATTCAACTGGTGACCTTACCTAACTCATGAATTCTCGTCTGATCTCTATATACTAGATACTTTTACTGAAATTTCCCTTCACAATCCCTTCACTCCATTTCAATGCACGTCGTCCCCAATCACATCACCCTCCCTTCCCCAAAATTTTCGTTCCACATCTTATATTTCGTGATTCAGAGAAGCTTGTCGGGACTCACCTGGGCAAAGAGATATCTCAACGGAACGATCATGAGTCACTTTCCCATCTTCCCATTCAAGCCTCCTCCGAGATGTTCCGATAATGATATCGGTACACCTCGGAATCAAGTGTGATTCATTTCTCAACTGTGAGAGTGATTGTGTTCGTTGTGCCCAGTAATGAAAACCAAGAAATTTCCCTCGATCACTTTAAAAAGAGTAGACAATTTACTTCTTCATAATTCCACCCATCCATATAGATCTCTAGACATATGCAACACCCACAACACCCATCTCTAAGTCTCAACGTCATATCAAAATACCACTCAAACCATCACCACCAACAAAACCCAGACCTCCCACCGCACCACCATGCCACCCCCCAAAATCATCTTCGTCCTCGGACCCCCAGGTATCGGAAAGGGCACGCAATGTACGCTCCTCACCCAAGCATCCAACCATCACCATCGCATCTGTCACATCAGTATTGGGGATGTTTTACGCGAGGAGCTGCAGAAACCGGAGAGTAAATGGGCTGCTACTATCCGAGTGAACATGGCCGAGGGACGAACCGGACCGCCGGAGATGACGGTCTCGATGTTGGGGGAGGCGATGGGACGGAAGAGTGAAGAGATGGGTAGAGAGGGAGAGGAGATGGTGTTTTTAGTCGATGGTGAGTTATTGCGATGTGATGTGATGAATTATCCCGAGGGGATCTTCCGGTACAGTTCTTGGGCTTGCTAACATGAAAACAGGATTCCCCCGCAGCATCGACCGAATCGCCCTCTTCGAATCAACAATAAGCCCACCATCCCTAGTCCTCTCTCTAGAATGTCCCTTGCAAATTCTTCAGGAGAGACTTCTCGCCCGGTCTAAATCTTCCAGTCGGATTGATGATGGGGTTGCCATTATGCATAAGCGATTTGATCAGCATGTTCGTGCGACCAAACCTGTTATTGCTCACTATAAACAACAAGGCCTGGTTGCTGAGATTGATGCGAGTAAGAGTGTAGAGGCAGTGTTTGAGGATATCATGGAGGCGGTGGAGAAGATTTTGAGGCTTTAGATCGATGTCGAGGAATGGGATAGGAGAGATAGATTATAGACTGTGCTTGCGAGACTTTAGCTTTGATAAAGGATGGTGGAAGATGGAGGTTATAGCGGTGAGAATTGATACACCATACCACTTCCATAGTTAGAAATTGCTTCCGCGTATCGTGGTATTTCAAAATACCGATTGATTTACTCATGATTCACAGTGAGAGCAGGGACACAGTAGCTTATTGAACCACATAGAAGGCTAGACATAGATCATCATTGTGCTAGATTCTCCTATTCTCTCCAAAGGCTTCAATAGTTAAAAAGTGCGTCCCCATTGAGATAAAGAACCATACTGTAGCGGCACCAGAGACCAAAAAAGATATAACCCCTTTTTCCTTCTTTCATAAAGCGAGATCACATAACTGGAAATTACATTGACCGTTCAACTCAGCATTATTAACTGTAAAGAAAGTCATATTGTTATACGATTTGGCCATTTCATCCAGAGCAGTCGATACATGCCCCGACGATGTGCATTCAAAGATGTGCATGAATGCCTATGGTCATTCTTCGACATTCTCTTATCGATCTTGCTCCTGGACAAATCCTCTTGTTTTCCTCCTACAGAAAGAGCTTGGAACTATCCCGATTGCTCGATACAATTTCAAAGCCTCAAGTATGATAAACGAAACATCCCATCCCGGTGAGGTCATCTTACTCATCTAAGGTTAATCATCCGTTAAAGTAATGAATGAATCAAGTCAAGGGAGATTACTAGATGGCACTATACGCATACTTCATTCACCGTTGACCACAAAGATATTATGGAAATGCAACCAACTTCTCGTCTGAAGATACTTGAAAATGGAGAATGGCCACGTGTCTAGCGTCAAATTAGGCACTCGCGCAAGTAAATCAGTCCACTGGCCGAAGTTTGTGTGAATCACCTGGGCATCATCGCCGTCGGTTCGCTCGCTTATGGAGATATATAAACATATCTTTCGCCTACAATCTTCCATTTCTTTACAACCACAACCACAACCACAACGATCTTCTCTATTTTTGCGCGCGCAAACTTTTGTCGATCTTACCACGATACACTCACCGCCCAACAAAACAAATCAAAACAAGAACAAAAACAAAAATAAAGCAACACCTACCACGTTGCTTACCAAGATGGAAATGGACCTGGAAATCTCACCACCCACCGGACAATCCGAACAGCATACCCCCGTTTCTCCTCGGCCGCACTTTCACAATCCCATGCAATACCTTCATGGCGCATGCAGCCACAGCTACCGCGATGATGGTAGGGATATCCGAGACAAGCAATTGGTTCCGTGTTACCAAGATGGCGAACTGGATCCATTCACCATTTTCTTGCTAACTCCTAGATGGTGTGTAGATTGTTTGGCGCAGCGAGAGTTGGCCATTAGGGCCTCTTACTGTGATCGCTTGATTGAGATGGAGTCGGTGGAGTTTCCGGTTGGGACGGTGGAGGAGGCTTATGTTCGTGGTGTAAGTTATGGTTATGTGCTCTGGATGTTGGATCTCCAGGCTGGTTTCAAACAAGGGTGATGATGATCAAGTTACTAACATCTTTTAGGTTCACGACGGCCGTATCAATGCCTTGTCTCTATCATTCGAAGATTGTGGAGTACGCTCAGGGCTAGAAGATAATTCTGGTTTCGATGATTTCGATGAAGTTGTTGAAAGATTGACTAGCATGGGACTGGGTAATGGGAAAGAGGATAACAAGATTGAAGAAATCGTCCGAGATTTCAGCGATCAGATGATGCTAGATGACGACAACGAGCTCAAGTATGAAGTGTATTGGCACTTAGCATATATGGAAGGAACGAAAGATGGGTGCTTTATGCAAGCACAGATGGAGTACAAAGCGCTTACGATTGACGATCCTGATCGGAGCGAAATGCTTAGGAGAGCTTTGCTATGAGGAAATTGACCTAGTGGTTATGGCAGACTCGGGAAGAGTCGGTGACTGTTTGCGTGTGCGGGGGTATGCGGTATGTTGAGTCGGGTCTGAATACGGAGTTGACTGGGAGCTGGGTATCTTGTATCTGGGGAAATGTCTCGCGCACCCACCTTTTTGATTTCGGTCGCTAGAGTCATGGGCGATGTCCGTGATGTGACTCCTGAAGACTTGAGGTTAATTTATTATACGATGTTGCGCAAGCTGAGTTCAGCCCTTTCAACGTTGTTCCTAAAAATGGAACGGTGTGTTTTTTCTTTTTGAAACATAGGTAGCACTCTATCAAATATTGGAGCAAGCGAGTACCGTTCAAAGTGTTGAATGAGATCTAGGCCTCATCAACGTGATCGGCGAGTCTATGGGATTATTGGGATAGGAGAATTGCCTTGCGAGTGAGATTCGTGTGACTTGAAACTTCTTTAGCCATCCTGAAAGTGCCAGTTAGGAAACTGTGCCCCGAGATTGCTGACGTCCATTGCGAATTTGCGACACGGGATATGTACACCCGTAAGATGTAAGACCGAGATGACTACAATGGTGCCACAATAGGCAAAGAGGAATCAGAGGATGTGTACACTTTGATGTTAACCGCATACTAAGCTTTATTATCTGATTTGCTGTTAGACAATAGAAAGGGCTCCACGTTGTGTTTATATAAGTTTTGGTAGCCTAGTAGACTGGTAGCTGAAGGCTGCCGAAGTTTTCTGGAAGAATGGGCCACGATGACTCCATTGGAATTTGGCACTGTGCCGCTATCAGAGCTGCAAGCGTACGGCGTAAAGTTATAAATGGAAACACATATAAGGTAAGGAGTATTTTACTAGTCCAGTTGTAGATCCTTGTGCTTCACACATCTTTTTCTTTTACGTTTTTGCGCCCTTTTACCCTTTTACGCCATCACGGAATCTATACTAGGGTATTTTTTGCTTCCTTTGGTGGTTATTGTTGTCGCCTATGGCTGAAAAGGATGGGTACATAAATTGAATGATGGTGCTGGCACTTTTGCTAATAAATTTTTATCCTTGCTACAAGTAGATATCCATGGTCCCCATCCGAATCTGCTTTTTACGGCTGCTGACTTGCATAATTCGAAAAAGCAACTCGATGATTCCCGCGTGGAAAATTAACCTTACGGGTCCGATGACTCCGATCAAGAGGAGGGGGAAAAAAAAGTTAACGTGAGCAACTAAATCCTTAGTCGGAAGTTGTTTCATCATCGTCCATGAGATTTTTCAACGTCGTCCGTGAACATTTGAAACCTGGAATGTGCGTGATGTGATAAAGCGTTACGAGCGGAGTCAATCGATGCTGCACTGATAAGGAAGGGTGGAGTCACTGGAGTGGTCTCAGTGCATGGCAATGGCATATGCAGGTGCAGGTGCAAGAGGTCCTTTTCATCGAAGCTACTGCAGCATCAAACAAAGACGATTTTCGGTACAACCTCAATAAGCCGATCCTTCTTGAAACTGCCCAGGAAGCCTTGTGATATCAAATGTAATATAGGCATGGTTGCAAGCAACGTATCTCACATCCCTATTCCCGGGTAGATTCGACACAGTACCTAGGTAGTGTTTGATATCATGATCTTCGGTCCGTACAAGGAATGACCCGTGGAAAAGCTATATCTTCGTCACCAAGTCTGGATTATTAGAGACCGTTTCCATAATTGCCGGGCGGGTTGAAATTCGGATTAATAAATATGTTGAAGCACGCAAACTCAAAATGAGGTCATGACGATCGAGCATGGCGGAGAAGTGAGCCAGCCATAAAGCTTACTCCAGAAGCTATCCTACTAGTAATCCTAAATCCATCGGTGTACTATTACTATCAATCATATCTTGAGTAGAGATTCGATGTTGCTACCTTACCATATCAAATAATTTTAATGCCTGGATATAACATTTTTCTAATGAGGAAGGTATACTTGAAAAGGAAGTGTGACTCCTTCTTAAGTATTATTAACCGAGACATTAGCATCCAGATTCAGCAGCACTCTGTCCAAATCACGTATATTTCGCGACATTTCCTCTGACGATCTTCAAGGTCTACCTGAGTATGGATTGCCGGATTATTAATTTTCGAAGACTTCATATTATTAAATAGAAAATGCTGTTTACTAAAGAAATAAGCCCGCCATCAACCAATTAGAACTTACAAATTCTAGTTAGATCACTCGACTAGGACGAAGTAGCTTTATATCTAGGTTGATGGAGATATCTTTGTCTACAAGCCAGGTTATTTTGGTCATTCGACTCTTAAGCTTATCGAGTAGGTGTTTTTTGTAGATCAAACTTGAAGTGCGGGTATCTCGAGAATCAAATCTGATCAATCAGACAACCTTACCACTGTACTCTTACATAGACGTTGCCCACCCACCATAAACTTGATTACCTTGTTAAAATTTTGAGGGGCGTTTTGTACTCTCCAACGTATCCGCTTGGTACTACCTAAAATAAATGCTAAGCCTTCCCCAGGAATCCTTTTAATCAATTGTCAGCTTCAGCTCTGACAACTTGGGGCCTTCGACACACATAATCGTAGTCATATATATCTTTATCCACCCTCCAATAAGTAAGTATTCATTCATGTACCTCCGAAAGTCTTCCGGATCTCGGATCATCATAGTCATAATGAAGCAGCCTACGAGTCGGAATGTATTGGAGTAGTAAAGGCAAACCATTATAACCATCTTTTTATATCAAATATTATCATTCCACCCAACTCAACTCTTCATCACCTATTTAACCCAAACAAGCGTCAATAACCCGATAATTCGGTAATTGACCATCTTCTTGATTTTGATTTTCATCCCATCCTCCACGGTGCACCTCCTCCATACGGGTCCTCCTATTCTCCACCTTGCACCCCCTGAATGTTTGACAATATTCACACATGCTCTCGACACGACACTTTACCCAAAAGAATCTATCGCTTCAGGGCCTTGTTAAGTTGACATTAGTGCATGTTACAGGGGTAAATCACGGATCCTAGAACTGCCTAGTCCTTCCCGCCGCTGGTTCCTCTGGAGTTTGGAAAAAATGTACAAATCTATCTGACGCCTTGATGCAACTGAACCTCTTTTGATTCCTCCTGGATTCTTTCTTGGAGCTCTTCAATCATCTCCATACTACTCCATTGGGATGAAGGGTTTCTCCCATGAAAACATTTTCAACAAACACGTTATGATTCATAAACATCTTTAAACTTCTATCTATTATTAATACAAATCATTACATTAATACATTTCAAACCTTAGGCTTTGGACCCAGATATTTTATTGGGTATCTCGTTTTAGGAATATTGGATCTATCTCTGGATCTAGGTCCATTCAGGTACGCCCCCAAAAATGTTCCATCTCATCACTATCAACTGTTTCATTTTGTGGGTATCCAATTTGAGAGGTTGCTTCTAGATATAATTGATTTTTCTTCACAATCTGTACTCAATCTGTACTCTCGATATTGAAGTTTATATCTCTTCCGTTTGGAATATCTCCCAGTGTTACATTCATCAGCTTCCAATTTGTATGTGATTTAAGGTGTATGAATTGCCTTATCTCGAGTCAGTTCTGGTGCATTGACAACGTACACGAACCTCTTCTAAATAAACTTATACAGTCTTGCATGTTCACACATCTACATTATCATATCTTCTTGTCTTGTCTTGTCGATATATATCTGTATATACTGACCTATATCAAAAGCTCCGATACATGGGCTTCTGTAGGTTCGAAAACTTTATCTCAATGTCCCATCAGACCTGACCAATTCACCACAGTCGTTTCACCCACCCTATTTGACGACTTTCGTATTCGCTACTACGTCTGCTGGTCATAAACAGATAATTTAGAGGATCAATTGGGGGAGGATTAAGGATACCAACCGAGTCTAATCGAATTTCAATTATGTCTACTGCACAATTGGCGCAAGAGGATGCGCGAACGGATAAGCAAAGTCCGCGAGTTACACGATCAACCAGCGTTTCGAGCGATAGACCTTCGATGGGTAGCACCTATGCTGGTTTACTCTCTCCACCCCTTTCAATTTCACCAGAACCAGTCTTCATTGCCCATTCAGCAGCTTCACAAATCGTTACAAACGATCACGATAGCAGAGCGGATGCTTGGCTTGATCAACATGGAATTGAGCCCTTGGGAGAAACGGCATTGGTATCCCCTGCTGCTCTGAAACTTGTCAATAAGTTTCTTGATCAACTGGTGTTCAATTTCCTCTCAGTCTCCAAATCGACTTCATTGGTATCATTACGTCCAGCTGTTACCGAGGTCCTCAAGCCAAGGCTTGCGAGAGATGCAGTCAGCGGAGCGGACGGCGAGCTTCGAGAATATTTGGGTGGAAGCGGAGATGATGAATTATTGTCCTCGGAGAAGGAAAGCCAGTCGAACCGAGATTGGGACCTCGAACTGGCGTGGAAACGCACAAGATTGAGATGTATGGTTTATTCATCATTAGGAGATATGGAAGAAGAGGACGAGGATCGCTACACAGCTCAAGAGCATCTCAATGGTTCTTTGCAATCTGGAGACCGCGAAAATGAAACTGGAATTGTTTCTCCAGCGGTTGCTATTTTTCTAACGTCCATCTTAGAATTCATGGGCGAACAAGTTTTGATTGTGGGAGGACAAGCAGCATATAACCGGCTTCGCATGAAGTATGAGAAAGAAGAGCGAGATGGCACAATTAGACAAACTGATATTGCAGAACGTGTAGTCGTAGAGGAGGTTGATATGGAGCGAGTCGCGTTGGATCGAACATTAGGGAAGCTTTGGAGAGCTTGGAAGAGGCGAGTACGCTCCCCAAGAAGTTCAATATCGGTGGATCGCTCTCCTTCCAGAGAAACAACCAATAATCCAGTACACCGTACTGTGGTACTAACACAAGTGGCCAACATCTCTCCTAGTGACAGCGAGCACCCACAAAAGTCATCTTTGGACACATTGGCCGAACACGAACAAGCAGCAATTATTCCTTTGCCAATGTCCGTGGATGATGTTAGAGAAATAGAAGTACCAGGATTGGCCCCACAGAGCGATGGCGAAGATGAAGAGGCTGCTTCAGAGGCGGAAGAGCTCCCCTTGGGTCAGCGACCTAAGAGTATGGTGATATTCATGAATGCATCACACAATCTTCCTACGCCGAATTCCTCGCAGCCACCAACTCCCATATTCTCTGTTACCCCTTCGAAATCGAGAAAACGTGCAAATTCTTTACCACCACCCAACCCGTCTACTGTCACATCACTTTTCTCCAGAGATTCAAAGGACGCAACTTCGAGCCAGGAGGAGTCTGTCAGCCTGACTCAAAGTGGAGCCCCGGGATTAAATGGCACGATCACGCCCGCAGAATCGGTAAAGGATACTGAGGAAGAAGTTGAGGAAGAAATTGAGGAAGTTTCACATAAAGAAAAGAGTGCTGTAACCGAATCAAAGCACGAGCGCGTGAATGGCCCGATTGAATTGGATGACACCAATAAGGATATAGACTCCGATTATGAATTTGTTGAAGAGGAACCTCAAATCATGACTTCCTCACGTATCTCTTTCGGTTATCCGTTTTCTCCTGACGACAAAGATTCGACTTCGCGGTCCAGCCTACATTCTAGTCTTCGATCACCAAGTATTCATTCCCTGCGCCTTATTGACGTCAACACAAGATCACGCCAGAGCTCCGTTGACGCAGCGGACTATATTACTGGACGAGGTGTCTCCAAATCTCGACCGAGTAGTTTACCTTCACCTATTATCTCAGGACTGTCGTCTCGAGGAACAAGTCCACACCTTAGAAGCTCGAATAATTCTCCATTAGCTCGAAGTGGCTCCAACTTGAGTTCAATGCCCATCAACGATTCAATATCTGAGGTGGACGAGAGGGAGGTAGCCGGCGATGAGTCTCCCTTGACTGCTGTACCATCAGAGCTTGCAGCTGCTATGCAAGGGGTTGATGTGGATCCCAGTCCAACGTCTCAAAACTATCCTACATTCAAACCCGCTGCTTCCAGATCAGCACCATTTGTGCTCGCTGCTCCGCCTACCCCACAGAATTATCGAGAAAACATTAAAGAATCTGCGAGGCAACAAGCTAACAAGGGTCATTCATCGAATGGTCTCTCTACCCAAAAGGTTCGAGGAAGCGAGCAAGATGTAAAGAACTCATTTGAGCCAACTCCAAGATCCATTTCTCGTACAATGGGCAATCATGCGAACGAGCATTCTACTACGTCAGCCATTGTGAAGGAGGGTGGTTCTCCAGAAACCTTAAGGAATCTCCCTCGTTCATCTTCGGTGCGCCGCAACTCACAACCACGCTCTGTAGACGAGGAAGTATCACGCAAGGCCATAACTGAAACACAGCCCAAAGTACGTCGCCCATCTTATACCAATAACTCTAGCTCATCTTCTATTCATCGTGTCAAACGACGAGTATCTGAAGAAAGTGGTGTTTCGGCTATGAGTAGTATGAGAGATTCCAAGTCATTTGAGGAATTGATTCGAGGAGACGAGACTATTCAATACACGTTAACACCACAGAATATGCGGGCTATTGAAAGCCCGGATTCCCAATTGAGTTCAACAGCAATTCCTGTCCCTCGACCTGCTACGGGCCGTACGCACTCGTCGTCAGTGTCAAAACATACTGGATTGCACTCCCATCCCCCCAGTCGCCCTTCAACAAGCACTAGTCGAATTCGCCCTAATGCCCCACAACCAAGAGATGCCAGGATTGATCGTGATTCACTTGGGGATTTCTCCGATTTCATACGATCTACAGGTCCTGCGATTTCTTACAAGAAGGATGTAATTCACTCACGATCAAGTTCAAGTGCCGCAAGTGATATCACTCGAAAAATAACGGGCGGTAATATTCACAAAGGAGCCAATGGAACCCCAAGAAATGTTAGTGGCTCATTACCTCGTGTTGGTCCCATTTCCGCTCTTCCCACACGAGCAGCATCATCCGCAGCTCGATCGGGCAGGCCAAACAAATTACAAGCTCGCGATGCAACTGTAGGCAAAGATTCCATCACAGATCTCATCGACTTTGTAAGGGCTGGTCCTGATGAGGTTGGAAGTCACCGTATACCACGAACTGTCGCCCCATTCAGAACTACCATGGATTCCGATCAAATGTCTTATTTTGCAGGCGGGAAAGCTATAGATGCATCTCTACCTGACGCCAGATACAGTCAAGCATCTACCCACACGTCAACAAATCATTCATCAGTCACTTCGCAGACCGGACTTTTGAACAATTCTAACCGGGCCAATAAACCCATGCCTACACAAACTGGTATGAACTTCGACGATGACGAAGATATGATGCCGAAACGAAAGACGCGAAGGGTGAGGGATCCATATGCTATCGACTTCAGTGATGAAGACGATGATGAATTTGAGGCTTCCTCCAGACCAGCGCCCATAAAAGAAGAGTCATTGGCCGACTTCCTCCGTAACGCGCCTCCACCACCTTCACCCAAGGTGACCTCTGTTTTCGCCGAGGTTTCTAAACCACCTAAGAAGAAGGCAAGCTTTTCTTCACGTTTCACTCGAAGTGGCTCAACTTCTCAAATTCAGCCGCCCAAAACATCACAAGCTTCGACGTCCCGCACAGCACCGACGAAATATACACCTCTCGCTCCAATCACCCCCCAACTCGATGCTCCTTTCTTTGTCGGCGGTAGTGATGGAAACTATCCTCAGCAATCCGAAAATCCTAGAGCAGCCTCAAGCTCAAATCTTAACCGCAAACCTTATGAAACTCGCGAACCCGTTCCATTGAAATACAGATCCCAAACAAGCGATCTCGCGGACTTTCTACGAAACTCGGAACCACCTCCATCCATAGAACCCAAACCTTTCGTTCACGCGAAGGAGGAGACCACATTCGCAAGCCGGTTCTTTGGCAGGCGAAAGAAGAGCACTGCTGGGTTTTGATATTTATATTATATACAACATAACGTTTGTTATCACTCTTCATTAACACCACTTCGTTTATCTCGGGACATTGACACCCATTTGCTTTGCGAAATAAAAAATTTCAAATTTTCTTACTCTTGTCTTCTTTGGGCACCGTTTACATATCAAAATGGGTTTTTATTTATTCATCTGTCAATACTATTTTGGGGGGTTTGGTTTGCGTTTTGCCTGATTTTATCTTTAGATACCACGGTGAGCTTATATGAATATTGGCTCAGGTTCCCAATTGAAAGGGAAAGGGCGAGGAAGGGGGAAGGGGATACTTGTTACATTTGGTTTATCCGCTGAATATACACATTTGGGAAAGGTCTTTATTGTTTCGATGAGATGGGGTTTACTTTATGAGGCTTGGAAGCCTCGAAGTTGGTTTGGAGATTGTTTCTAAGGGTCGAATATATGGGGATGATTGAAGCATGGATGATTGGGAGTTGAAAATAGAGTCGGGGGAGAGTACAGTAGTTGGATTTGAATGTTAGCGATATTTGTAGTTTGTAGGTAGATGAATGGAATGAACAAATATGGGAATTAGATATATGTTGATGTCTAATGATTTTTCTATTTTGATTTGAGAGAAAGAAATGAGAAATACATGGCGTGGCTAGGTATAACGAGACCAATGTCCTTCGCAAGACACCTAGAACTATTATATCCAACACCACAATCCATTGAACTCACATCCCATTCCATCCCACTCATCCCATTACCCCCCAACCCACGCACTCCGTTCCCATCCCACGGTCCCTCTCATCTTATTCCACCCCGCTCCCGCCACCGCCTCCGCTTCAATACTATCCACGGCAATTTTGGGACTGAGACGCAGGGTTTCGGGGAACGATATGTAGCCTTCTTCATCTAGGATTTGGAGGGTGGATTTTATCCATGTTCTGCATGTTATCTCTGCCCCTTCTGCTTCTGCTCTTTCATCCTCTTTCGTCTTTTCCCCGTCTTTTTCCCCGTCCTCTTTTCCCACCTCCATCTCCATATTTACATCCTCATCCAAAATCTCCCCCAAAACCCTACCCAAGATCTCGCCGGACATTAGATCCGGGGATCGAGATCTGGAGATCGACTCCAAACTCTTGAGCTGGGCCTGCAAGCCCAAGACGCCGAGGCGGAGAATGAGAGCGGGGTGGAGGATGGGGTCGATGGGGCAGAGTTTGAGGATGAAGAGGAGGG
>NGKI01000001.1:2895174-2914932 GCA_002162615.1 Myriosclerotinia duriaeana
GGGAACAGGGGAACAGGTGAAGGGAAAGGGAAGACATACAAATAGTACCAGTCACGGGAGCAAGAAAAGGGGTACTAGTAGCTGGTGGAGGAGGAGATGTAAGGAGATATCCCCAATGGACTACACACAACGACAACAGAATTAGTAAGCGACCATCCAAGAACCCGGACAAACTAAAACACCATGGGAATATTCAAGACCAGCAGCACGAAATCAAACAACCGAAACCGAAGAGACTTACAAAAAGATTCATGCCCGATATCCGCGAGGAGTATATACAAGGTCGAAGGAGCGAAGATGAAGTTTGGCGGGAGCGATGGTGTTGGTGTTGGTGGTATTGGGATGATGTTTGGGATGGAGGTGGACATGATGGATGGATGGATGGATGGACGAGCCCTCATCTACATAGAATACCTAATGAGATAGGCCAAGCCAAGCTTGAAAGACACAACCTGGAAGTTATAGGAATCGAAGGTTCCAGCGATTCGATATCTATCCTCGTCCTGTCCGTCGCGGATGTATGAAGGAGTTGGCTTCAAGGTTCCATCACTGAATGACTCGGTATCATAAGTCCCCGGTGGCTAGTTGGGCCAGGTGGGGATTGGGGCTTTCGATTGAGGGGAAATGGTATACAGAAGAGAAGGTTGAAATTGCATCAGTTGAAGAGCGCTGAAGAGTGGAAAGGTTCTGATGAGAGCATCTATATACTCCATCGGGGGATGGGGTATTCGTGCACGGACCCTGATTGCTCCCGGTGAGCCCTCACTGCTGCTCAAACGTTGCTGCAATCTGCAATATTAAGATTGCGATGCTCTTATTTAAATAAACACAGGATGTAAACACGATGTAAACACGAAGACTAAAGTGTCACAGAATATCTTCTACCACATAATTTCACAGAACATTATTGTAAGAACGATGGAGCACAATTTGTGATTCACGATCTGAATATTAACAACATTCTTAAACGGAGTCTTATCTTCTACATCCCTCTATCCCTCAACCTCCTATACTTTCCCGCATCCTTAACACTCGCCTTAATCTTCCCCAATGCGACCTCCCAATCCGCCCCTCCAATCTTCAAGTCATCCTCTATGGTCGCTTGTCCTTGTGCTACCATACTCATCTCCCTCTTCAACGCCGCCACTGCAGCAGCTTGATGTAGATTACCCAAATCCGCTCCACTATAGCCATTGCACCTCTCATCTCTTGCTACCGGGCCTAGTGCCTCAATTTCTTGCGCGGTGGCTAATGGTAGTGCTTTTCTGTAAAGGGCCTTGAGAATCTCCACACGTTCGTCTGGAGAAGGAAGGTCGACAAAAACTGATGTCCCAAGACGACCTGGACGAAGCATGGCCGGATCAATCATGTCGGGTCGATTGGTGGCGCCTACCACGTAAATACCAGCTCTGTTACTTAGACCATCCAGCTCGGTCAAGAGGGTGTTGACAACTTTGCTACTAGCTTCTGACAAAGAGTCTTCACGTTTTGGAACCAATGCATCCAGTTCATCGAAGAAGAGGATACATGGTACGGATGATCTAGCGCGCTCGAAGACTTGTCTAACAGCCCTCTCAGATTCTCCCACATATTTGTTAAGGAGTTCTGGACCTTTGATGGAAATAAAATTGGCTTTGGATTCATTGGCGACAGCTTTGGCGAGAAGGGTTTTACCACATCCAGGTGGCCCCCAAAGTAATACTCCTGTTGGTGCTGTAATACCAACTCGAGCGAAAGATTCTGGTCGTTTGATTGGCTCGACAATAGCCATTTCGAGTTGCTCGCGCACTTCATGTAAAGCACCGACATGTGCCCATGTGGTATCTGGAATTGTTGCAAAGCCCTCACGTTTAGCCGATGGTTGAACTTTGGGTATAGCTGCAAGAAAATCGGTATATTTGATAGAGAAGTCACCATCAGGAGCCGAACCTCCAGCATTTGCAACTAAAGACCTCAGAACGAGAAGAGCTTCTGAGGTGCTGTCATTTGGTATTGGAGTGTCAAGCTCCATTGATGTAGCACTGCGTAGTGGAGTATCGAGCTCCATGGTAGTGGCAGTTCGTTGTTTTAGAACTGCCATCATACGCTTCATGGCTTCTGTACCCGCAACAGACACAACGTCATTCAGATCAGCACCCACAAATCCAGGAGTCATCTTTGCCAGAGCATGAAAGTTGAAGTCATCAGTCAAAGTAAGCTTTTGAGTGAGAGCACGGAGAATCTTCTCTCGAGCAGCTTCGTTCGGAACCCCCAAATTAATTTCCTTATTGAAACGACCTGCTCTTCGAAGAGCTGGGTCGAGACTATCAGGTCGATTTGTGGCAGCAATAATAATCACAGGTTTACCACCAGTTTTCTCCAAAGCCATATCATCCATTGATGTAAGCATTTGAGCAACGATTCGTTTTTCCATCTCTCTCTGAGCGCTCTCACGTTTCCCCATTATAACATCAATTTCATCGATGAAAACGAGACATGGTGCCATACGTTTTGCTTCATCGAAAACATCCCTAATTTTCTTTTCTGATTCTCCTGACATTCCAGCCACTAAAGATGGAGCAGAAATTGGTATGAATGAGACTCCTATTTCAGCAGCGAAAGCGTTTGCGATCATCGTCTTACCGCACCCAGGTGGTCCATGGAGTAGAACACCTCGAGGTGGTTGAATCCCCGTCCTTATATATGTTTCCGGATACAGCATTGGCATCGCCACAAGCTCATTCAATTCTTCAATAACATTATCTACCCCTCCAAGATTCTCCAACGAGATATCTGTAGGTGGTGCTCTATCGGCATCTTTCCTGACTTCTCGATCTGCTTTCCTTCGTTTAGATTTTGGTTCTCCGTTTGCTTGTCGATCCGATTTCATAGGTGATTCGACTTCCCCATTGATATTCGCATTGGTTTGTATTGAAGCCATGGGAGTGTTAGCTCCGCTCGCAGGAGGAGTACCGCTCATAGGACTCATTGTAGGTGACGATGCTGGTTTTGCCCAAAGTTTGGTAATGTTTCTATTCATTATGTTATGTTCCTAACAAAGTTAGTACACTTACATCAATGGCATGCGGGCTTATATACTTTTGGTGGTGGTGCCGCTTCCTCCAATCCTTCAAAGTCCCCATCAACGGAATCACTATCATCTTGTTCTTCCTTAAAAACCAACAGCACTCTGTCAATTGAGTCTTCCAGTTGTCTTTTGTTTCTTCTTTTCAGACTAGAATTCGAATTTTTAATGCTATCATAAACAAAAGAAATCGTAAGACGGTTTGGTCCCTTCTGACTCTGTGCCTGTTCATCTGCCAGTTTCCTCACAATTTGATATATCTGCATAAACTTTTAGTAAACCCGGCATCGAGTTTATCTTTGCGCCGCAGACAATCCATACCTCCTTGTCCAATCCCTGACTCAAAGTTGGCCTTCCACCTCTAGAAATCATCATGAATTATCCAAATATCTTGAAGTAAAGAGAACTCGAAATGTATTCGAATTGCCCGAATTTTTTGAATATGTTTGACGATAGAAAAAATTGTTATACTGATTCCAAAAGCGGTAAGTCCCGTGTGAAATAATTCTTATCGCTTATCAGTCCTGGCCGGGGCGCCATGACGCCGTTTCCAAGCATTCAAAGCCTCGGATTCCAGTACCACGGAATGCATCTCTCTGACCGCGATCAAGCAATTCAAGTATATCAACAATGGGGAATACTCCCAGTACTCATAAGATATCCGCTCAGGATAAGTAAGGATCTTATTAATTGTCATCTACGTCTACATATCCACTAACTCATCACCCGCAGAGCTATCCTGGACATGAAGAACCAGCGCGACAAGCTTCACCAATATCAACGACGCATAACTGTACTCACCGACCGCGAAACCGCTATCGCGAAAGAGATGTTAGCGAAAGGGGATAAAAAACGAGCTCTCCTAGCTCTGCGACGGAAGAAATATCAAGAATCTTTACTTGCAAAGACGGATGCGCAACTTGAGCAATTGGAAAAACTAACTAGCAGTGTGGAGTTTGCGCTGGTCCAAAAGGATGTCGTATTTGGGTTACAGCAAGGCACGAATGTACTGAACCAGATACATAAGGAAATGGGAGGGTTGGATCATGTGGAGAAGTTGATGGGAGAGACGGCGGATGCTATTGCTTATCAACAGGCAAGTCTTATGTCGTGTGACAAGTGGTTACTTTGCTAACTTATAATTTGTATAGGAGGTGAGCGATATGCTGGGTGGAATGATGTCAAATCAGGACGAGGATGAGGTGGAGGATGAGCTAGCCGCTCTGGAAGCGGAAATTACAGGTGTTCCACTACCAGAAGTTCCTGCAGCTGGACTGCCTTTGAATGAGTCGCTACCCGATGTACCGAGATCAGAACTTTCGAGTAAGGAAAGGGCAAGAGCAAGACAGCGGGAGCGCGACGAACAACAGTTTGCGATGTTGGCTTAGGAGTTATAATTTATTGGGCATTTAAAGGAGTTATGTTATGCGAGCATTGTTGGTTGGATACCCGAATCATATTTTTTACGCTCTTTGAGAATCATCAGATGTAGATATGGATTTAGTATTTACTAAAAGATCATCTGTGGAAGATAACAATACAGTTGTCTTTGTGCATAGATGAGTAATTTTCACCTATGAGGGTATGATTGATCATACTAGACAAGTGAACATAGAGTTCTCCGAAACAAATCAATATTGCCTCCAAGCCCATTAGCAGACTTGCTGTCTGCGAATAGTATGCTGGTGACGCCGTCGCAATGCAAATAGTTTGCCCCTTGATGCAGATCCCATGCTCCACGCTTATGCGAATCCATACAATTGTCGAATATCTTCACTCTCCCAGATACTAAGCCCTTTATTCACCCATGAATGAATGGGGTGTGCGCCGGCTCCCCCAAAACAATACCCGCGGAAATAATCAAAACGAAAACAAACAACTAGAGCTTCAAAAACTTGATAGTTCCCATATCAATACATCCAATCTTGTGAAGGTTAATCCAAAGTAACAACTTGACGTCTAGGTTGCATAACTTGAGTATATGTCGGAACATTGGCGTCTGGCGGTACCGAAACTCGCATGGCATGATGTGGCATGTGTCTCTCAGCAGTGTACGGATCACGTCTCTCGTAGTATACTGGTGGCCCAGTTCTTTCTCCGAATATCCTAAAGTCAAGAAAGTTAGCAATTTCGAGTCAATCTTAATTGTTTAAGCCTACTTACTCTGGCCTATCTAAATATCGTACTGGAGATCTTGCTTGAACAGGACGTATGACTGTAAATGACCTAGCTGCTTGATCTGGCTCGTCGCCTTGACGATGAGCATTTGGAACATATCTCTGATATGAAATGGGACCATCTTGTGGTCGAGAAAAAGAAGATCCAAGTCCAGATTGAGAGAAACGTTGAATGAAAGCTTGGTCTGCAGGACTATCCACATATTGAGAACGAGAAATTCTTCTGGAAACAGGTAGATCAGGTGACGCTGGTCTTTGAATGTAATACCTCTGACTAGGCTCAACTTGTTCTCGTCGTACAAATTGATCACGCTCTACCACTCTTATGTTATCACTAGCCATTCGCTGAGGATTGTAAGTCTCATCATGATTTGCCAAATAAGGACGAGGTGCAGCCATCTCTCGTCTCAAATAAGATACAGGTTGCTGGTAAGAGATTCTCTCAGGTTCTCCCCTAGAGGGATTTGAATCCACTTCATGTGGCCTGAAATCAGGCACCTCATGAAGAGGCACTCGTTCTGAGAGCACAGGCCGTGAAGATGCTAATGGCAGATTTGTTGACAAACCTTCGGGATGTCTTGGCAATGCAATAGGACGCCGATCAGCGTCCCTGGAATGGAAAGCTGGGGTGGTATGGCCATGCTGTTCCCGGGAGGGATAAGGCCTAAATCGCCCATGATCATCTTCAATTACACGACGGCGTTTGGGATATGGGCTATGATCTTCAATGACAATGACTTCTCGAAGCCCAGGTGATAGTCTACTCCTTTCAACCACACGTCGGGGATATGACGCTTGATGATGGACTGAGTTGCCAACAACAGAATCTCGATCCAAACGAGGTGAAATGTTCATACTTTCATTTTGTGTTTCAATGGACAAAGCAAGCATATCCTGAAATGCAGTTCTTGTTGGGGAGTCTCCGACTACTACTTGAGGTTTCGGCTCTCTGCTCACTTGTGGAGCCATATTATGATGTGGAGGATAAAAATCTGGGCGGTCATGCAAGGGTCTTACTGTTACCTCGTCTCTGCGAATCAATGTTCTTGAGGGTGGCCGCTCCTGCGGGTGATAGTCGCGAATCTATAAAAATTAGTCGTGAAACTCTGTTCTACCTCTCGTGTCGGGAATGGACCTACTTGATGTTCAGGTGGAATGCTATGTCGAGACTCTGCATCACGATAGAGGTACTCCGTCCCGGGGTGTGTACGTGAAGCAGTAATAGGTGCTTGCTGTCGAGGTATTTCTTGGTAATGCGGTAAATCATCATGTTGAGCAGGTCTCATACTTGCCTCATATCCTTGTATACTTGCCACATTAGGTTCATGGGCGGCATTGTGACGGCGACTCAAAGCCTGATCCCATGCAGCTTGGTATCGCTCGAAGCGGGGCGGGGGTTTCCTTTGCCTTTCATTTGGCCTTGCTCTAGACCTTGTATGAGAAGAAATGAAATCCGAAGGGCCAGCACCATTGGCGCGATGATTTTGCTCAAGTCCCAAAGGTTGCGGCCTTTGTGGACCGTCTTGAAGAGTTAGTGCAGCGGA
The DNA here is from genome assembly GCA_002162615.1 of Myriosclerotinia duriaeana. Taxonomy (NCBI): domain Eukaryota; kingdom Fungi; phylum Ascomycota; class Leotiomycetes; order Helotiales; family Sclerotiniaceae; genus Myriosclerotinia; species Myriosclerotinia duriaeana. Next base: position 2,901,960 of record NGKI01000001.1, read on the forward strand.
TTCGGCGGAAGTCCCTCCTTCTTCTTCCTCTTCCTCTTCTGAATCGTCTGAATCGGAATCGTCGTCTTCATCATCTGAATCGGTGATAATGACAACTTCTCGTAATATCTCGTCCATCTGATCACGCCCGGTTTCCTCATCTCCTCGCCATTTGACGAGGACATCCAAGCACACAGGTTCAACTAATTTTCGTGCATTTATCCAACTTGTTTCCCTTAGTAATTTATCATATCTAGTGTGGGTATGACGAATGTGAGCAAGAACGGCGAGCTGAACTCGACGTGCCAAAGGCAGATCAGCCTGTAGGCCGACTGTAGGTTCTCCATGAAACTTGAGACCCTTTTGAAAAGCATGCTCAATAATTCTCTGTCGATCAGTGTTGGGGATTCTTGGAAAAAGATCTCGTATCGCACCATCTGCTTGTTTGTTTATTTCTTCTTGGGATTCTGGTATTGGTTCAATCACACCGTGGGTAGTGTTCGAAATAACGGTGTCGCCAACAACTCTGCGTGCTTCGTCCACGATGACTTCCCGAAAGTGATATCCGGTTCGAAAAATATGATCTGAAATCTTCGAGTTATCCTCTTTCGAGCGCTGCGTGAGGTATCAAGTCAGCAAAGTGTAAACTTACATTTGGTATATGAATTTGTCAATTAATCTCACCGAAACAATAAAGATCATAGCATTCTGTTCTCGCGATAGTTCTTTGCAAGCATTCGTCAAAGTCGGATCCCCAATAGGAACGTAAGTGAATCCAGGTGGAGGATTTGGATCATTTGTGACCTGAACCGTAAGTCAACATGACAAAAATACGTCGCAAAATTAAATACCTGAAACTCCAGCTTCTTCTTCTTTTCCTTGTTCTCCGCAAATTCAAAATATGATTGATACTTAGAACTATGCTTAGGAAGGTCTAATTTGGCAATCAAATGCTCTGGGGCAGGTTGTGCCCAATCCTGTGCAGTATATGATTTCTTCTCTTTCTTCCGACGTTCCAATTTTGCAGCACGACGGTCTTCCTTACCAGCTCGAGCTGATCGACTCTTTTGAGCCTTTTGAGCCTCACGAACATCTTTCTGTGCTTTCTGTGCATTCTTGTGGACAACTCCTTTGGCCAGGAGGGCCTTTTTTCTTCTACCCACCATATCGAGTACTATCCTCGACTTACCATAAGAATATAATGACCTAGGTATTGAAAGAAAGAGATTAGTGCGCAACAGCGCTGGCACGACACGATAACAATTCTCTCAAAGTGATATCAGCAGATTTTGCGTGATAAGAAAAACGGAGAATCACGATATGTCTTAACAATACATCCGGCATTCCAGTATTCCAGTGTTAAAAATTGGAAAGGATTGTGTCAATGAAATGATTGAGAGAGAGATGGAAAAATGAAATGAAAGTCTTATGTGTCGCAAAAAGGTTGGGCAATGATAGCAAACGACCCTCGGCGTGGGCGGAGAGTCTTATGTCTTATATTAGCGTACTGTGTGTGAAGCGAAAAATACCTTACCTTACCTAGGTACCTAGTTATGGATGCCTCAATCACCGTGCCGAATATTTATCAATCAAAGTCATGATCAACTATTTTAAAAATTAGTGCATGTTGTGTTGCAATATATACCTAGTATATATATATATTCTCCCTATGGCTCTTGTTCAAGATGTATGAAGCCACAAGAGTGCATCTATATTAGCTTCTCTCGCAACGATGCTGTCGACTATTCTTGTCGTGACGGTGGACCGAGATATGAGACCAAAGAAGAGTTATGGAAGAGAGGCCAAACTAGTAGTCGGTCATTCCAGAATGATCACCAGAGCTTCTTCACAAGTGTGAATGAAGCTCCATTGATAATTGTTTTTATACTTGATCAGAACAACATACGAATCTCTCTCAGAATCACCCTCTTAAAGCAATGGTGTCTACATCTCGATCAGCTTTCCTCTGATTATCAATCATCGAAAGTCGAGACCAGCCGTATCAACAGATTGGGTTGTGATACAAACAATCTCCCTTTCGCTTTTACTCGAGAAATGGCATTGATTAAATATCCAATGTATGGCAAACTTGACATGGAAAGAAGTGCTGGAAAATAAGGCATCTCTTGTACCACAATATGATCATCGATGTCCAAAACCAAGGTTCAGAATTAGATCTTTGGACTTCAATTTCTCTGACAACTCGATAACGTACTGTCTCCAGTACGTCTTCGTTTTCTAGCAGCTGTGGGGTATGGCAGCTGAAAATGTCCAGAAGACAGAAGCTGAAGGTGATCAGTATATTTGCAACAGGACTATCGTACGTCTACCGACTGATCCTGTCATAATACCTGTGGTGTTAATCTTGTTATTATAGAGCATGTATAGCTTGTATTCTGTCCCTTTACTACTGATTAGCGTTTTGACGGAGCCCATAACCTATTCAGACCTACTTTGCTCATGTGAGTCCAAACCAAGTATCTTGAGATTTGGCCAAAGTCGGCTAGCTCTTAGAATCATTGTTATCGAGTGGGCAATTGGTATAGCCTGTTCATACATTCCTGCTGTTAAAAAATTGGCGAAGGCCCATCCCAAGTTCTCCAGTCTCGGATCTTACTTCTCGGTCCTTGGAACACAACGTACATCGACTTGGGCCCATCAAAGAAACAAACCAAAAGCATACAACGACATGCATGGCAAAAGGGCAAGAAGATTCAGCCAATCGGAGCAATACTCTATGCTAGAAGGAGCAGCGATTGTGCATAGATTTCAATCCCTCGCAGTGGAGGTATACATGGACTGAATGAGGCCGTGATTCATTCGAATGGGTTCACTCTGAATTAAGTGAGGTGGCTCGCGGAGGAAAGATAAATGGGAAGACCACCACACAGAAAAGGATAGACTGCTATCTTACTTCAAGAAACAGATTCTATCAGGGTGCTATTATACCTCTGGCTGGGGGCAAGGCAAAGGGGAATGGGGTTCATATCATTAGTCTTTCTAATAATCAGTTGCTCTCACAACTTTGGAGGTGCAACCGGATTGCGTTGAATTATGGTTCTGACCGCACTACTCAGGGGGGATGCCGCATTCAACCAAAGAACTGTATTATTGGGTGCAAAGAGGATTCAAATTAGTATCATCTCGATCTCAGTAAGTTTAATTGCTTAACTATGACCATGAATTTGAACAACCAACATTAATATCCAGGAAACCCTATGTGATATTAATCATTCTTATTATTATTTCTTTCATGTTTTTGTCATTTGACGTTATCCGTTCGAAAAGAAGACTACCATACTCTGAAGTAGCAATGCTATTTAATTTTGTATCTACAGTTGTATTGATCAAATATTTGAGTAGCGGAGGGAGTTTTACTTCTAGGTTGGATCTCACATAGCTATACGATGATTAGCAGCAACATAGAAAGTCAGTGTGGTTTATTCCAAATTTCATGACAACTGTAATATATAAGGTATATAGCAAGGAAGTGTGACTTTATTGATCAGTATTGTGCTTATGAGCAGCTCCCAGCACAATTTGGCTCACTCGGCCCCTAAATGGCTATCTATGGTTATTTCTGTAGCACCGCCTGGCTTTGTGGCCAAGTCACGCTCCTCCGAGCAGCCTCTTCCAAGCCAACCCTGAGCTCCCAAGCGAGCGTTTCCTCGCCTTCCCAATATCAAATATTCGATCCAAGCTACAGTTTTCCATCTGGGTCCTCTTGAATTTCTCCGGCCTCCTCGTCCCAGCGCTAAACACCCACATAAAGACTTTTGCTATTCGGGCCCCAAGGAAAGCCAGCCACATGGGCAACACGATGATCTTCTCCGCCGGAGTACGATCACCCGCAAGACACCATACGAGGCGTGCAAAGCTCTAAAACCTCATAGGTTCTCCATTCGTAATGAAGAACGCCTCGCCGGCAACCTCATAGCCTTGCGCTGGCTTATGCATTTCTTCATTCATCATGGCTTCGACACAGCATACGCAGGCATCGGCTACATTGCCTGCATAGACGAAATCGAACTTGCTGGTGCCATCTCCGGGTTGAATGCGCGACACGCCTTGTTCCAGTGCCTTGAGCAGTGAGGGAGTGATTTCTGTATCTCTCTCGCCGATAATTCCACACGGTCTTAGTATGGCGGTATTTATCTACAAAAAATGATTTACGGCAAGTATTATAGTATCGGTAGTAACTTTAGCCATAATATAAGAATCATGATGAGAAGATTTAGGCTTTAATAATATCGCTTTAGATTCGGCGACGATGGAGAATAGTACATCGATGATAATGCTGGTACTCGTGATATAGATGTAATGTTTGACGGAGGGACACTTGGCCGCACATGTGAGTGAGGTTTGTGTACCATCAATAGTCGTAGCTTCCGACGCCTTGATTTCTGCTGAAGCTGGAGCAGATGCTGCGTTGATGATGATGGTCGGGTGGATGCAGTCAAATAGTGCCTCCAGGTCCGTCGTAGAGCAGATATCACCGGCGTGGTAGCTGACTCCCTTTTTTTTAAATTGCAAGTGTCCTTGCAAAGCACCGACGATGTGGGAGGCCGGAAATCCGCAACCCCCAATGACCAGTATGTGAACTAGTGTAGGGGGATTTTGACTTGCCATTTCAATTTATTCTTTTTGATTTGGGTTGATTTGGGTGTAGCAAGGAAGAAGACACAGCGTTTGTAGACCTTGTTTCGCAAATTTACTGCTTGATCTCCCATACCCTCACCATAAAAAGATCTTGAGAGATTTATCCGTGGTAATTCCTTTATCGTTACGTTGTGCTATGGAAATCAAACGGAATAAGACGTTAGTTCTCTTAATCACTAGTAGTGACTATGGTCAGGCCAATGTGATGCTCTCTGTTGCCCAACAACTGCTTCAAGCGTCAGCTGTCACAGTTCACATGGATCGCCTCGACAGCAACCTTATGCTCTCAAGTAGCACAGCTAGGCTGCCGCGCCCATTTCCAGCTCATCCCCAGTCGTTCCATGTTTAAAGGTTATGTAGAAAACGGTAATGATATCAATGAGCTGCCCCATCCGCCAGGTATGCTCGGTGCTGTGTCCAGCCTCAACAACGTGCCTAAGATGATGCGACACTGGATGGACGGCCAGTACCTAGACATGCACAGCGCCTGCTTCTTGCTGATTAGAGAGCTCGCGCCGACAGTCGTGGTAGTAGATCCTGTGTGTGCACCCGAGATTGATGCATGTCGCATGCTCAACCAGAAACTCGTCATCTTATCTCCGCAGGGTCTCAAAGACTTGCTAATCCCAGTGCAACCTTGGGCTGGTGTGCTATGGAAGTATCCAGCGTAAGATCCTGCTTCCATTGCATGGGTTTGAATCTAAAATGCTGAACAGTATGTCTCCAGGATATCCGTTCCCACTCCCACTCCACCTAATTTTCGCCAATGTATACATACTTCTTCATCTAGCAGCAACGTGTTTTCTATTCTCCCCAACCTTCCGTAAAATCGAAGAAGTGCGACAAGCGGCCCAAATTCGCGGTCGCCTACCGAGTATCCAGCCATACAATTCTAGTGGGTCGCAGTATCTGGTTCCGGGCCTTCCTGAGCTCAGCTTGCCAATAGCTACAATTCCTTCCAATGTTACAGCATGTGGACCGATTATTCCAAGATCTATGATCAATGAGACGACCAAAACAGCCAAAAAAACTCCAGGAATGGATTGGCAGTGGTGAGACCGTAATTGTCAATCTTGGCTCACACATTATACCTAGCCAGAATTACTGTCTCTCCCTAGCAAGGGGTCTATGTATCGCGCAGCGCGCTGCAGAAGCATCGAAAGCTAAGAGTTCTATGGAAGTTAAAGCGGAATCCTGGAAGGCCACTTGATGAAAGCGTGACGAGTGCACTAGGTAATGCATGCAACGAAGATCGTGTCAAGATTGTTGAATGGTTAGAGATCTCTCCAGCCCCTCTCTTGACGACACCGGGAGTCGTGGCGAGCGTACATCACGGAGGTGCAAATGCGTATTTTGAGACCTGCAGGTTAGTTGCACTACCCATTCCACAACACCCACATCCGTATACATAGTTCACTCATCTGCTCATCTAGCAAGTGACTAATTGCATGATAGGGCTGGAGTACCACATATAATCCTTCCAGTGTGGTATGTCACTTATGGTAACGCAACTTGCGCTGAGTATTTGAACATTGGTATATACGCGAACAGATGCTGCGCGCCCAATGTTTCTGATACTGAACTAGGCGATGCGCTATGCGTACTTCTGGACGAGAACAACGTACGAGGTAGCAAGATCAGAGAAACGGCGCAGGCGTTAGGGAAGCGATGTAGGGAGAAAGAGGGTAGGGAAGTTGCAGCAGATACAATATTGAAGATAGCCCATGATGAATTTTGAAAAATTCGCCACCCCAAAGACCTGAACTCACGATGTAGATACGAAAATATTCCATCTACCTACAATTTCAAGACAGATTTCTTATGTTCATCGATAATTTATTTACCTAAGACTAGGGAATGCATAACCTTCAGCCGATCTCCTACCATTGCAGTTCATTTGTTTAGCAAAGTTTGTCCATATCAAATACCTTCATATCAAACTCAAAACTCAGAAAATTCTCCTTAATCAATGCAGACTAGATCCTAGCCATATGCTCCTTTGAAAACTCCATTTCCCTAATGCTTGTGAATCGCCAAATTTCCATACAAAAATGAATATTTACAAAAGCCTCCACACCAACCTCAAAATAGAACCTCCATCAGTCCGGAAGTGCATTTATATTCTTCTTGATGACTATATGTTGTTAGTTATAAACGCACTAAAAATCAATAGAATCCACTTACATTCGAATGCAGAGAAGAATATTGAGTTTACAACACATGATCTACCCATGGACACACCCAAGCCTCGGTACATTTTCTTATCGAAGAATCGAATACTTGGTGCCCTCTGAACCGTCTCGCCTTTGCAGCAGGTCAAGCAGTTTCGTTGGTAAATGCTTTTGGCGGAGTCAATTGGGTACTATCAAGAGTCAGCTGTTTGGCTTAGACCACCAAATTATGTTTTTCTACGCACAATCAGTGCCCAGCTTGCTATGCCGCAGAAACCGCCAGCAAAAACGATAGCAAAGGGGCTTGTTGACCCCCCTTGTTGACCTGTATATGTATTCAGGAGTTGCTTACAACTTTCGTAAGTCATAAAGTAAATAGCAGTTCCTAATGTATCCCGAACTATATGAGACGAGATTAGTCTGTGACAGCAAGATTAGATTAGAAATAACTACTGACGAAGGTGGAGGTTAAATCCCGAATAGAGACCCGAGACACCACGAAGCTTGACAATATTCATAGCAGTTTTGAATGTCCCTTTATCTTTGTAGCTTGCTGCAGTTGCATCCTGCATAGGCGAGTTTCTCACAGGATCAGAAACACTCGTTTGTCTTTTAGCAGCCATCAATACAGATACTTGAGCACTGAGTTTTGTCAATTCGAAGGGACCTAGAGATTGTTAGAAGTAAGAACAAAAGCAAATGGACTGAGCTTATCCACCCACAAGCTACAAGCGTTATGAAAGATCCCGCCGTGGCGCCAGCAGCTCCAAAACAAGCAATCGTTGAAAGTGTGGGATAAGTTCCAGATGTGTTGATATGCACCAATGGATCGATGTCGAAATTTCTTTTGAACCAAGCTGCGTATGTGTACTTTGACCGCTGATAGACCGAGAAAGATATTGTTCGGACAAGAGTTACTGAAGCTAAAGGTGCTGCAACTCCCCGAAAGAATCCTCGTAATTTCTCCGTTTGATATGTATGCCGAACACAATCCGTGAAGTTATTGTATTTGTACGTCTGCATTCGTGTTTTCACTGAATCTAATGGAAACTAAGATCGATTCAGCCAATGCGAAGAAGTCAAGGAGATGATGGTAAGAACCTACTGCGCAGAAAGTAGAACAGATGCTGCTGACAGATGCAGCAACTTCTGTTCGGTATTGTTTCACCCATCTCTTCTGAGCCTTCGATCTTTCTTGAGGATAAAGTAGTAATTGTTGTTGGTTGATCACATCATGTTGACCAGGCTTGACAGGCATAATGGCCAGTTAGTATTCGTGGCGGGCGCTGGAAGACAGTGGTCAATTGACCAGAGTCCTCAACGCGATCGCGATAAGGGCAGACGCCAATGATCGTCCATGAAGTCTTCTGTCGATTATGAAAATCGAGCGGAAGAATTCACCTGCGAAGTTGCAGCCGAAAGAAAGAAAGATAGATAGATAGTCTGGTCTGGTTGTGGTTTGGTCTGGGGGAAAAGGTGAATTATGAGAAGGCGAAGGCGGGGTTATGGTTATGGTTATGGTTATGGTTATGGTTATGGTTAGGTATGAGATATATAATATATGGAGAATGAATATATGGGTAACACTAGAAGAGGGATTGAGCCAACCAAGGGCGTCACAATTATTCGGGAATTGGGGTAAGGGCTTCATTCAAAGTCAAGTAGGTAGGTAGTAGGTAGTAGGTACGTATGGGCTTGGAAGTTGGCTTTTAGTTTGGCGCGAATCACTTCTTGATTCGTGATGGAGTACCCGAGTTATCAATAATCTCATGTTTTGGAGGAGGAAGAGGTTCGCTAAAGCCGGGTATCCACTTTACAACTACATACAGCTATGTACAGCTACAGTAGTCTGATACATAACCACTCCTTCATGTTGTAATGGTTCAAGGCTACTAGCTATATATAATACTCTGTCCTACATAGGTACTATATAACACAATAGAATGTTGTTTATCCTATTCAGTTAGCTATCTAGCTATATCAAGAAAGGAAATATATCACCATGGCCGCTTAGTTTCAAACAAAGAAACATCATCCCCCGCTTGACGTATCATTTAATTGAAAGGAAAGGGAATAATGGAGGAATGCATTACAGCAAGGCAGCGGGTAGGGCAACTAGATTGCAGATTGGATAAACCCCGCAGTATTATCATCAGGTATTTTTCGATAAGGGGGGTCACAAGAAACAAGCACCACCTACCTGGGCGTTCACAGGCTTGCAGATGTGGATGACTGGGTAGGTGTATACATCAGCCACTGTGAGATAAAGAAATATAGAGAAGTATTTATGCACTTTAAGTATCTTCCCATTGTTATTCTCAACGCAGCATTGCAGTAGCTAGCTATCGGCTAAAGTAGGCCGGCATCGGGTGGAATTACTGAAGCTACCTCGTAGACATCAGGCTATTCATTGATGATAGTCATCTGAAATGATCTCATCAATATCATTCGTCACCTGGGCATGCATTGTTGCTATGAGATAAGCGTGTGAAGCCGTGAGCGAGTCCATATCGGCAACCCTCAGATCTAGCTTGCAGAATTCATCTCCAGGTACCATCTCCAACAATCGGTGGGGGCTAGACAGATGTATATGACAGGCTAATAGTCGTTCCCCATGAGACTGGACTAGGCCTTGCGTTTATTGCACTATGAAGATCCCTCAAATCCGCCATGCCATTTATATCGCCTGAATACCAGAACCCGCGATATATGGGAACCATCCGTCAAATGGTCTTTCGCTTGTTGAGTAAAACCGAGATATGTGTATCGGTGCATCGAACTTCGCCTCCGAACTTTGATCTTTAGAACTGTTACTGCTCTGAGGACATGATAGCTGTATAAAGTCGATATTTTATTCTCTACTTGAATCGCCCTCAGCGCAGACACAGACCCATACTTTCGTTGAGCATCTCAATAGTTTTGTCGTAGTGTGTCATGGCATTCTGCCTTAGAAATTTTTGTGTAGGAGTCGATTCTCTGAGTTGCCTACACAAGAGTTAGTATCACAATATCAATACTAGATGGTTATGGATTGATTTACGCTTTCCATTGCAGTCCCCGCTCATACTGTACCCGCACCAGATTCTTGACTAACTTATGCTCAAGGCCAGTTTCTTTGGCTGCAAGCTTTAGAAATTTGATAGTATTGTCAATTCGTGCTTGGTCAAATGTTGCCGGATCCCCTCTGCGAAATTCATATCTTAACGTATTTCTTCCTGTGTATCGTGCCGGTTTTGCATATTGTACAGCATGTAATAAAGCTCGGTAGAGGTTTCGATATGCGCATATATAATCCTTTCGTGTAGATGTCATGTTTGTTTTGACTTTGTGGTGGAATCCAAAATAAAAACAATTTGAAACTCCGTTCCGTTCGCATGTGAAAATCTCATGTCTCGGATGGTTCCGAGTAGCGCGTCATCGGACTTGCCTCCAAAGTCAATCTAATACTAATAATCCGAATCTACGGAAATACCAAACATTTAGACATCAACTTCTTAAAATTAATATAAGCAAAAACCAACTTGTTACCTATGAAGCAAATGAGCACTAAATGAGCTCTCTTGTATCCGAGTTCTTGATTAATCCAGTTCTGAGACAAGCCAGACGGTTTTCAAGATCTGACGCACCTGTCCACACTCACGACTCGAATAATCGATTAACCCCGCACCTCGTCTCAGGAGGCAATAATGAAGTTGATGAAATCGTTATAGACGATGTAATAGAAGGAGAGTCAGTTATGGATCTGCCAGATGGAAGGGAACATTTAGGCGTCGGTAACATAACTCGAAGCTCATCGAATCCATACAGCGATAGTCACAGCCTTCAACATGAGGTTGATCGAAACCAGATTGACCAGTTGGTGCCCTCGCATATACAGTCAAATACAAATCAAGCAGAGAGCGATATGTCTGGCAACCACCCTTCCAGTACAGAGCCCCAGACACAGGGCATCATCACAGAAGGAACATCTGGCAGTGCTGCTACAAACGTTCTTGATTTACATATGAGTTCCGCGGAAGGTTCATCTCAACATTCAAGTCAAAATTCAACTTCGGCTTCGATAGGTCTTGATACAGGTAGTAGTGCTCTTCCTGCGGACGATGGAATGGGCCCTCTTCGACAACGCATCAAATATATACAAGCAATGGATATCCCTACAGAACAAAAGGCATTATTAATGCATCAACTCTTGACTCAAGGCTACACCGAAGCTCACGAATTATTCAATGCGAAGAACTATGTACCAACTACCGCCTCAGACAAAATGATTAGTCAGGAGAGACCTGCAACTCCGGGCTCGTTAAGCTCTTTTATTTGGCAGATGAATGGTTCTTCAGATCCAGCACCGGCAACTGAAAGTCATACCTTTCAACTTTCTCCAGACGACTTGAAGAGGACCTACGCTCCTCTTGATCCTCCGGAAGTTGATGATGGGAGCGGAGAATCCGAGAGTACCGAAGAACCTGTTCCTAAACTCGGGTGTAAACATTACAAGAGAAATGTCAAGCTACAGTGTTCCACGTGTGATCGATGGTATACATGCCGACTGTGTCACGATGAAGTTGAAGACCATATCTTAATCCGTCATGAGACCAAAAACATGCTGTGTATGATATGTGGTTACGCTCAACGTGCGGGGGAATTTTGTGTCGAGTGTGGCGAGAGGACTGCTTGGTACTTTTGTGGTCTATGTAAGTTGTGGGACAATGATCCCAATAAAAGCATTTATCATTGCAATGATTGTGGAATATGCAGGAAGGGTCGCGGTCTGGGGAAGGATTTCTTCCATTGCAAGGTAAACTCCCTCCAAACTACCCAATCAATTTTGGATTATGCTTACAAATTCAATAGACTTGCGGCGTTTGTATGGCTATGTCTCTTATGGATGATCACAAATGCATCGAGAGAGTATCTGACTGCGATTGTCCTATTTGTGGAGACTATATGTTTACTTCACCAAAGCCCGTGGTATTCATGCGCTGTGGTCATAGCATTCACTCAGCTTGTTATATCGAGCACATGCAAACTTCGTACAAATGCCCAATATGTAGCAAAAGTGTGGTCGGTATGGAGACCCAATTTCGAAATCTGGATCGAGCTATTGACAACCAGCCAATGCCGCCTCAATTCCGGAACACATTGGCTATGGTTTCGTGTAATGATTGTTATGCTAAAAGCGCAGTTAAATATCACTGGTTGGGACTGAAATGTGCCATTTGCGACTCTTACAATACAGCTCAATTGTCAATCCTAAGTGATCCGGAAGTGGAAGCGCCGGAGATAGGGATAGGAGATGCACAGAACGATATGCAAACGGGCCAAGAACCACAAGAAATGTCTTCATCTACACATCTGATACCAGGTATTCCTAGGAATCGCAGACATTCTTCCCACATACCGTCCTCTTCATCGCAGGGAGAATCCGGTCGATTTTCTCCTTACCCCGTGCCATCTCGGCTAGGAAGATCAGTATCACCTGCTAGAGGACTAGGATTATTTGCAAATCAACCAACGGCTGGTGGCGAAAGTGATGGGTCTGGAGATGAGGATGACTTAGATTTCTGGGGAAGAGACGAACCACGAAGCGCGAGAGCAATACAAGGGACACATGACGCAGATGCACAAGATGATAACGACATTGAATATGAAGATGATTCCAGTAGTTCAGAATCTGGAAATGATGATGATGACGATGATGACGGTGAAGAAGAACCCTTCGCCATTTTTGGACACCGTTGATACTTGCATTGCATTGCATGGATTGGTAATGGGGGATAAGCTTGCATTTTTTGGCGTTGATTCTAGCGCCCGCAGCATTGTTTGACAAGAAATTGGAGGGTATCAAGGCGTACTGGATATTTTTCTGGAATTGGGGGGGAAAGGAAGGAAGGAAAGGGGGTTGATATATGTATGACCCTTGTAGTTATTTGCGATTAGTGAAAATACTATTCTTTCGACTTTCGATTGTTCATCTTGATTTTGATTCTCTGGTCCCTCTTGTTTCTATGTGCTCATGGGTGATCTCACGACTATATCAGAGTTTCTCTTCATAATACCAGCGAGAAACTACGTAGGTACTTTCTGGATCAAACTCTGGGAAATCAGTGCAATGCCATCCCATCATTATTATATAGACTACTGCAAGAGGCTCCAAACCTTATACC
>NGKI01000001.1:2915526-2927339 GCA_002162615.1 Myriosclerotinia duriaeana
CCCAATCTTCCTTTCTCCTTTCCCCCTCAACTTCCTTTTCCCCATCCTCCCCTCTCCTTCCCTCATCCCCTCCAAAACCAAACCAAAAAACCAAAAACCAAAACCAAAACCAAAAACCTACAAGCAAAGTAGAAATCTCATGAAAAACATCGATAACCTGACGAGCCTGTGCCGCGCTCGTCGCTTTATCTGGTTTTTGGGCGGTCGATGTGGTGGTGGATGTATCTGCCATTTGGAATTTTCGTATGGTCTTCGTGTTGTGTTAATTGGGTGCTGGGTGCTGGGAAGTGGGAGGTAGGAGGTGGTGCGCGTTTGTTTTGGCTGGTTGCTTGGAGTTGGGGTGCAGGTGAGGTGGAATGGATTGCGGGGGTTTTATAAGGAAAATAAATGGGGTTTGGGATTGTAGGTGCAGTGCAGTGCAGGAATTTGGGGTCAGATGAGAAATTGTGGGATGGAATTTTAAAAAGTCTTATCGTATGCTGTTGGGATGGTACTAAGTTTTGCAGTCAAACATTGAGGATTAAAAAATGTTGGTATAGTCGTCTGGTCTTGCAAAAAGTTCATGCATCTAGAAGAGTACCATAATAATATTCAGAATCAAGGTCATTATCATTAGAATACCCTTCATATCAACATTTGGTGGTATCTTATCCAAACACCCCCCTCTTCGCCCTTCTGCTAGATCTTCACTCCTCACCCGTTTGATGACAGTATCATCAAGCTTGATCTACTCCTTCGCATTCTGTCTTCTAACATCCACAGTATAGTGCCTACCAATAGCATTCTTACTATGTTGATATTAGACGGTACTTTGGATAGCCATCATTAGCAAACACCCCATTTAGCTTTGAGAAAGACGCTCTCTCCATCCTTAATTCTTAATAGCTTCAACAAACAGTTCCCTCATACCCTTCAACAATACACGCAGATCCCGAGTCTCATTTAACTTATCCACCACCCTTTCAATCTGTTCCTTCTCCAATTTTGGCTTGCAATATGGAATGTCATAATCCCTCTTCGATGTATCAAGCTCAAACCAAGCCTCTCTATCATAATCATTATCATCAACATTCGTGAAAATAAATTTCAATCGATCATTTTGTCCAGCTCCCTCAATCATCAGACCCAAATTCGAAATCCAAAAGTCTAGTTCAGGTACATTGAATCGAGCCTGTTTGTCGATATATTGAGCATGAGATTTCTGCGCAGCAACCCGTCCATTTATAGCTTTTTGTGTTTCCGCAATCTGGGCTTTCAAGGCTTCTCTAGTTGCAAGTTGGGCGTCTCGTTGAGCGCTCAATGATGCGATGGCTGCTTGCATTTCGGCCGTTTCGGCGGCTTCTTTCGCGAGGGTTTGTTGATGTGTACTGATCTTTGAGGATAAGACTTCAATATCTCTTTTCTTCATACGTTGATCCTCTGCTATGTATTAGTTGAGTGCGCATCGGATTAATGAATTGAGTATTCACCATGTAGTTCAGTGACATTCATCCTGAACTGATTTCTTTCCTCCAAAACGCGCTTCCTTCCTTGCTCTATAAAGGCATCAAATTTGACTGTAAATTTTGCCATTCTGTCGCGCAATTCATCGAAGCCAAAGTTAATACTTGGTAGAGTATCTGCCATTGATGGGGCATCTGCCGAAGACAAAGGTGGTCGCATCATACTGCCAGACATGCTGGCAGACAGTGAAGATTCAAACATTGTAGTCATGGTGAGTATTGAAAGCTATTGCGATATGTACCTATGAATTGTAATGTATAGGTATCGAAATGATATACGAAGTGGGTGATGGTTCTAGTTGGGTTGGAGATTTGGAGTGTTTATGCGCGTAATAATTATACCTACCTAGTAGGTGGAAGAAATGTAAGAAATGCAAACCCAAACCTATAAACCTGGTAATGTTGATTTCCGATAAGCGCGTTGTCAAGGAAACCAAATATTTTATCCAATTACTAGGCAAGGTCCCGCACTAGTGGAGCCGATAAATTCGCGGTCGCCGGTCTCGAAAAAAAAAGAAATAATTTATTTTTACTACATTGCCCGCCGCCGCCTCACGAGTCACCAGCCTTTTTTTTGCTTTTTGGAATTTATGACAGAAATTCTGACTTTTAAACCCCTCTTTTGATTCTTCGAAATCAACTTCTCAATATATCTGCGAAGCTCCGAAATGATTGGAAGGGATTATTGTGCAAACAGAAGTCCGCGAAGACCCAATGACTGACCACAGGGTTTCTGACCTAGTACATGGTCATTTTGGTGAATTATCTTACGATATTAATGAAGAGAAATGGTCGTTTTCACAGGATTTGAATAAAGGCAGGTTTGATTTCATTGTCTGTGTGAATGAGTTTGTACTTACTGTTTTCGCAGTTCATCGATTTCAACAACTTCTTCCATTCGCGCAATGCATTCCTCCCTCGATTCGAGATATACCTAGCGATGGAAAAGTAGGCTTGACGAAGAAAGCTCATAACCAACAAAGATGGCTTACGAAGAAGCGACCTGAAACATTTCCTGGAAGAACTCTTGCAGCAACCCTTTTCAAAGATTCTCCGGATGCGACATTCGAGCGTTCTAGGACCAGTACACTGATGGCAATCGGAGGAGCTGCGGATGTCAATCATACCTCTGGTTCCAAAATCGCACTCATAATCGCGATCCCGTGTGGTGAAGCCGGTCATATTCTGAAGCTAGTCAAACCTCGCCCAGAAAAACTTGGGTGGGAGTCTCAAAATGGAGTTCGATTATCTTCGATGGGTGCCACCAACTCAGATGAAGGACATTGGTTTGGTACTGGAGGAACGATTTTCCAGATCGCCTCCGTTGATGATGGAAACGAGCTTAGTGCTTGGTTCGCTGTTAGACAGGCAGCCATGACTACAATCTTTAGACCCGTCTTTCGAAAAGTTCCAAAGCCTTTTATAGCCCCCGCTGGGCATACTGCGACATACCCTCCATCTTGCCTTGACGCCAATCCAGTCGCAACGTTAAAATGTCAACAGTCAGGATCAGAAGAACACGTGGATGTCAGTTTCAATCCTTGGTACGCTCGACAATTTGCGATTATAGATCGCACTGGTCAATGGAGTAGTTGGGATATTGAAGGCCGACAAAAGAAACGCTCGGCTTTTGAAATAGTTTCAGGGAAGATGGCTCATATTTACGATGACTTTCATGGAGATCCTGCCACTCCCGCTTACAAACTACCTGGGGACGTAGGCGACTGGCACCGAGTTCTTTGGGCAGGTAGCGTGAGCACTATGGTAGTCGTGAATAGAAGGCATCTTGCAATATTTGATACGAAATCTAAGCCAACACGATTACCATCTTACTCATTTAATACTTGTCTGATGCAAGACTGGATCTTGGATATTAAGCGCAGTACTGTTGATCTTGGGCATTTGTTTGTTTTGACTACGACTCGCCTTTTTTGGCTAAAGGTCATACCGGTTGGTGAGGATGGTTTGAATATGGAGTCTGGAGTCAAGGTTATCCTCTCGCATCGACACTACAGGACTGCAACTGACGAGTCGATGAAATTGACCATGTCCAAGGATGAGAATGGTACGGAGCTAACTGTGTTTATCTCTTCAAGCGAAAATTCACGACTAAATTCATACACCTTCTTCATGGATGGCAAAGTCGCGAAAACTTTTGAGGGGGGTTTCAGGCTTTCCCCTGGGATAAGCGAGGAAAATCCACTTAGAACAGAAAGTCTTTTGATACATTCTGCCCCGTTTCTGATACCCAGAGACTCGGCCGACGGAACAGGACTAGACTGCATGGAAGCAGGCGTGAAATTTTATCAAGCATGGGTGCTCACGCCAAACTTGGAGCTAGTATCTTCTCTATGGGCATCTGAAATTATCGATTCTCAACAAAAATGGACTTCACGGTCCAGTCTAGTTGCGCCGACAAACAAGGTTGTGGATAATTCTATTCGCATGACAGCTAGCCGTCTTGCAGATTATTTCATAGTTCCAGATGAAGACGAGGATGACTTCTCGGTGGATCAGATAAGCTCTCTAGCGACTAAAAACGACGGGTATCCACTAAACGCCAAAAAGGTCTCTACAGATCTACTTCTCAGAATCAATATGCAGCCAGTGTTCAAAAGAATATTCAATAAACCAACATCGAAAGATTCAAACTCTGATATGGAAATGGCGTTTCGAGATATATCAATTCGGATGCAAAACGGCAAGCAACTGGACAGCTTGTCTTTGAAAAGTTGTCTTGAGCTATCGGACAATGCATCCCCTTCTGGTGATCTCGATGAGGCATCTAAAACTGTAACTGAATTCCTGGAGTTTTTGAGCACATTTGATGAGGATGAAGAGGAAGCATCTTCAAAATTTCATCTTTCAAAACTGATATCTTGTCCAGGAATGATGTTTTCTGACGATTCATCAGACGATAAATGCCCCGATATACTGAAAATATATGATCACCTCATCAGTGTTTGGGTTACAAATCTACCTCGCAAAACCCCTGGACCAGTTCGTCTGGCAAAGGCGAGACTCATACGAAAAATTACTATGGAATTATGGTTGAGTTCAGTTGGTATCTCACTCCGTAATGAACAGTTTGAGCCAAAACCTCCACCAATTGTCGAAGAAAGCTCGCCTTTGCGCATGTTGAAAGACATTGACGAAGTTTCAAGGGCCAGCTCACCTCCATACTTCAGTTCCCAGGTTCAATCCAATGCCGTACAAAATCCGCAACTCAGTCTGCCTACCCCGACCCCTTCGATCATATCAGCCGCTACAGTTGTAGAAGATCCTACCATTGCCCGACTTCGCCAGTATGCGGTTAGCCTCGAACCGAAAAGGGAATTCGGTCCGGCAAAATCTTCATTGATTTCCCAATGGCCATCTGTTCCAGGTGCAGACCCAGCTACATATTCTTGGGAGGAAGTTCAAAGAGCTGCAGCTGCAGAAGAGAGCGGTGATGATGACTATCGTAGTCGACAAGAAAATGCTAGGCTTAAACGGAGGACCGAGAAATTTTTGAGTCGCGACCGTGCGAATGCAGCTGCATCTTCATCTAAAGCTATGGGTCAACATTTTGGGAGTCAACCAGCCGGATACAATACTTACAGCTCGCAACCTGTCAACGAAGTATCGATGACACAACCAAGCAAAGGGGCTTTTGGTAGTACTCCTGGGTATAAACAGTCGAAAAGGCGAATAGCAGGGTTTTAGAAATAGCAATTGTGAGGGGGTATATGTTCGGATTATTCAAATCATCAAGACTGGGCTTGTATTCAAGATTAGGGTTGTTGGGTCCTGTAGTGTGATATTTAGAGACATCTTCAAAGGCCTGTCTTTCTATCACTGGGGTGTATAATAATGTTGAGTAGCATGTTAAAGTATCTGTATTCCGTATGTCAAACATGATTGTTCAAAGTGTAGTTTAACACCTTAAGTGCACTGTACAGGTTGCTATCATTGTTCACCAACTACATGCTGCTATCCGACAACTAGATATTTTTAGGAAACGTCGGCATATTCATATAAAATCGACAGCATGATTGGTGAATCTCTCCCCTCAGTAATTTTGCCGTCGGTGAGGAAAGGGGAAGGCATAAACAACCCATTTCAAGACCCGCCATAATTACTTTCTAGTTTTCGAAATTCAAAAAACACTGAAAGACTCGAAAATCATGTCGCACTGTCACGACGAGCATGATCACGGTCATGGCGGCCATTCTCACGAAGGGCACGATCATTCCGATGATATCACCCCCGCACTTCAATACTCACTCTATCAACACATCAATTTCGACGACATAACCACACTCAACGAAGCGAATTCTGGTTCTGGAAAAGCGGTTGTGAAGAAAACATGGGCTGAACGAATGAATGAGCATCCGGAGCTCGAAAGCGATGCTGATGAACAGCTTTTGATGCATATCCCGTTTGTTTACCCCGCCATTACCCCTCATCGCAAATTTCAGAGGGACCAAGTAGCTAACGTGTACATCCCACCCAACAGCTTCACCGGCCAAGTAAAACTCCACTCCATTCTCCTCCGCACATCCAACTCGGAATCCGCTCCCAAGACCCTCAAAGTATTCATCAACCGCGACGATCTCGATTTCAGCGCCGCGACAGATCTGCGACCCACGCAGGAATTTGAGTTGAGTCAAACGTCTGAGATACAGGATATTGGTGTTAAGAGGGCTTTGTTTGGGAAGGTGCAGAATTTGACGCTGTTTATCGAGGATAATTATGGGGAGGATGTGAGTCGTGTTTGTTATGTGGGTTTTAAGGGGGATTGGATGCAGTTGGGAAAGGCGCCTTCGAATATCTTGTATGAGGCTGCTGCAAATCCGAGTGATCATAAGGTTAAGGGGACTAGTTTGAATCAGATGGGTAGCAATATTGGGCAGTAAGGGAGCGAGGATGATGGGCTGGCGGTATGGGAGTGTGCGTTTTGGTATCAGGTTTAGTATGTGTTGAAAGCAGAAAGTAAGAGAACGGTCTGGTCTAGTCGAAGATGACTGAACTAGGAGAATTCCTCAAATATCAGAGGTTGGCAACCGATAAGTTTACTAAAGGTGTGCTTGAAAATAGAAACTGGATTGACCATTTTTCTATCCAAAAAATGTATCGTTGAGGGGTCAAAAGTACCTCCATCAATCATAAGTTTATAATAAACAATGCTAAAAACTACATGAAATCATCCAAAAAGTCTTCTCCTCTATCTTGATTATTGGCCTCTTCATCATCGTCCTGAGTAAACATATCATCATATGCATGATCCTTCTGCCATTTCTTTTCCTTATACTCCTGAGCCTGTCTCGCTTCTTGTTTTCTCTATCCTCCGATCAGTACATGTCAATACTCAAAGATACACAACACTCACCCGTTCCAACGTAGCAGCTTGATCCTTCTTCCTCGCAGCCTTCAACTTTTCTTCCTTCTCCATTGCTAAATCCGGGAACTTTTCAATCTTGGTCTTGTTCAATCGATTGACAATTGGGTTTTCTCTCGCAGGAACCAGGATTCTCTTAACCTAACATCACAGGGTCTTAACATCATACTATACATACAAATAAGAACCGAATCAACTACTCACAGTCTTCTGATTCTTAAAACTAACTTGTCCTACCGCCATACTCCCATCCTTCTTCAGATTCGACCATGGCGTATAAATAATCGTGATATTATCCTTCTTATTACCTATCCAAAAACATCAACTCACATGTACTCATTACATACATCTCTCATTCTCGCTCCCACTCTCACTTCAACCCATAGCTCGCCATGCTCGAATCTAGTACTGAATATGGGTTTCGACAAAAGACAAGAAGAGCGTCAAAGATCAAACCTTCGAGCGTAGCGAGCTATGGGGGTTTGGGGGCTTGCCCCCATGAAAGAAGATTTGATACTCATGCGCCTCTCACTAAGAATCTCCCATCCTCACTGACCTTCAATAGAATTGGCCTTGGTAAGTTGCGCACAATCCATCAATAAATCCTCCGGAATAGACTCCCACGATTCCCCCTCATTCATGCGGAGATAAATATGCGCACTCGACAACTTGTCTACGTGAAACCACACATCTTCTTCCAAGCCATGCTTGATGAGATCTTCATCTGCGGGGTACTTTAGCATGTGTTTTGAGTTTGGATTGATGTATTTTCTTACTTTCGAATTTATCTTTTCCGGCGTAGATATATGCTGCTGGGGAAACAGTGTTGGATGTGTAATAATACACCATTTTGTTATATTGTAAATTTTTCCATAAAGTTGTGCGTGCTTCTCTATGTGAGTGAGTATCGGTCCAAGTTGGTGCGTTCGTTTCTGATATTGACCGCATCATTGGTCCCACTCGGTCTCCGTATAAATATTTTCTCCCCTCTACCCATCCATGACCAAATCATCAAATAAGCTCACACCCAACCCAACAAGCAAACATGGCACCCAAACTCCCCACCAGCTGGGCGCAATTCCCCCCCAGCTTCCTCCTCCCAGACTCCCTCCTCCCCCTCATCACCAAACGCGGGGTAAAATACGGCTGGACGACCGCCCCTCCCCGCTCCCACCCCGAACGCTTCAACCAGCCCAGCGCCGGCCTGCCCATCCTAACCGCCTCCTCCACCGCCGCCCTCGCCCGCAAAGATTTCACCCTCCCCCTGCGCACCGGCGCCCTCGGCATCAAAAAAGGAATGACCGCCCTCTACGATCCAGAAACCGGTGTTCGAACCCCTTGTACCGTGGTGCAGCTCGATCGCGTCCAAGTCGTTGCTCACAAGACGAGAGAAAAGAACGGGTATTATGCGGTCCAGGTGGGTGCTGGTTGGAAACATCCGAGTAATGTTACACGGCCTGAACTGGGACATTTTGAAGCGAGTGCAGTGGCGCCGAAGAGATATATGGCTGAGTTTCGGGTGAAGAATGAGGGGGGGTTGTTGGGTGTGGGGAGGAGTATTGGGGCGGAATGGTTTATAGAGGGACAGTTTGTGGATGCGAGGGCGAATAGTAGGGGAATGGGATTTGCGGGAGGAATGAAGAAATGGGGATGGTCTGGTCAGCCGGCTAGTCACGGTAATTCTAAGAATCATAGGACGATGGGTAGTGCAGGTGCAAGTCAGGGAAGTGGTTCGAGAGTTCACCCGGGAAAGAGGATGGCGGGACGAATGGGAAATCAGCAGGTTACGACTCAGAACGTAAAGGTGTTGAAGGTGGATGCTGAGAAGGGTTTGGTGCTTTTGAATGGGTGTATCGCAGGCCCGGATGGATGTGTGGTGAAGATTCAGGATGCTATCAAGAAGCCATGGCCAAATGTACCATCGATACCTTTGGAAGAAGTTAAGGGGCCAGTCAAGGTAGCTGCTACAGCTGCATAAGTGGAATGTTTTTACTTCGTAATATTTGTATGAATACATGGCATATACAGGCGTTTTTAGAGAATACACCCGGTAACGCCAATCCCAAAACCTTTTTCCATGCAACTGTTGAGTCTAGTATCATCATCTTGGCGCATCTAAGAGTGCTTGTACTTGCGCTCGACCTATGACTGATGATCCATCATCTTCACTTTCGCAACCCACTCGAACTGGCCATGTTTCCACTACATGCGCACAAAATCCCTCTTATCTTGATTCCCAACACCCATCTACTTTCTCATCACTACTCAAACCCCACCCCCATCATCCAACTCTCTACCCCGACAAATTCGGCGCATAACTTCCCCTCCCCTGAGCCGTCGACCTCTCTTCAACATCCTCAATCCCCTTAAACGGATCCGCCCCATCCAACAAATCAATCTTCACCCTCTCCTCCCCCTCACCCCCCTCCAGACTCCACTCCGTCGTCTCAAACATACCCTGCCTCGTAGCCCTAAAGCTAGTAAACCTCATCGTCCCACTCCTCTTCGTTCCTTTCACCTCAAACTGTATATCGATCCTCCCATGCAATTGATTCATCTCTCCCCAAATCCACGGCATCTTATGCGCAAAATATATCTCATCCCCGAGGAATTCGCGCGCTTTGGGCGAGGTACGGAGGGCGTAGAGTGTGGAGGATACGACGGAGGAAGAGGATTTTTGGTAGTTGAATATGGCGAGGGTGCTGGAGATTAGGACGGCGAGGAAGATGGGGATGGAGCGGACCCATTTCATGCCGTTTTCGGGAAGCTCTGGGGTTTGTTAGGACATCTTAATTATTCATTCATTATTCGAAGCAGAAGGAAATACCAGGTAACTCTCGATCCCCTCTCCTCTCCATCAACGGGCCATCTCCAACTTTTGGCGCCGCAATTAACGTTCTCCTCTGTACAAGATTCCTCGCATTGTTGATGTTGTTTATCCTCAATCTAGGTAGCACCCTCGAGCTTCGTAATAATCGTGGTAGCATTTTGTGTAGTGGTATATGGTGTTGAAATCAATAATCACAATTAGACGTCTTAAAATGAGGGGAGCTTCGAATTGATCGTTCGATCGGCATGACCCGCTAAAAAGTTTCCCTCAAGTGTGGCGCAAATGCGAGGCTGACAGCTAGTTATGCACAAGGCTGAGCTTGAGCTCCAGCTTCATGTTTTGTTTCTACAATTCTTTGTTTGTCAAGATAATACTCGTACACCACAAATCTGCATTACAATCATCCACAATCATGGAACAAACTACATCTCGTCTCCGCAAGACATTTCGCTATCCCACAGATAACGACTCCGATGACTCGTTACCCGAAGCTCTCGACGAAGAAGGTATAATTGAACCCCGCCATCCACCTCGTCCAGCACACAATACTAACCCCCCTTCTCTGTTCTAGAGCAAGACAATCTTATCCAACACCTCACCACTCTCCACACAAAGTACAACATCCTCTACACCCGAATCCTCCTCTGTCTCCCTCTCATAAGCACAATCCCCTACCTCCTCACCCTCTTCTCCCCCACGACCTCTCTCCTGAGTATCCTATCCATCACCTCCCTCCTATCCACCACATACCTCATCTACTCCTTACCCCCCGAGAAAACCGCGATTCCCATCCTCGACAACTTCAATCAACGATCCCGAACCCCTACTCGATCAAAAACAAGCATACCAGTACCCATGACCGACAACGGACCCCTCGAAACCTATCTCCCAACCCTCAATCTCCTCCTCAGTTTTATCCTCGGAATTTTAGGAACAATCGTCAAATCCAAACACCAAACGAAATCTCAAATTGGCGACGCAGAAATAGATATATTCTGGACGGGCTTTGAATGGTTACCACTGGGTATATATGCTGTGGCACTCATAGCAAAATCTGTCATGGGGAGTGTGAATCCCGAGGAAGAATTGGGGAGTTTGAGATATAGGTATAAGGGGGCTTAAGGGTGTGAGAATGTGTGTTTATTTCTAATGCAACCTTATGACTCCAGATAATTCGCTTTGAATGTTTATATCAAATCTGACCATTTTAATATCATCCCACCTCTCATCCCATCAAATATCTTTTGATTGGACATGTACAAAAATCTTCGAGACTTATGTATGGAATCTCATGAAACTTTGACTCGGACACCCTTGTACTTACATCGTTATTCTTTGAGATATCAAGTTATATACCATATGCCAGTAAAGCCATAGCAGTATTATCAGCAAACCGAACGAATACTCAAGAATGTAGATGCTGGACGAACATGACGATTCAATACTATCTACCCTCGCATCCTATCTTATCCCATCCCATCCCATCCCATCCATTTTTATCATATATCCAAAGATTCAAACTGACGAGCGCGTGGGCTTGCAAGCTAGCGAGTGGTGATGAATCGATGGATCCGTGAGCTGGCGAGATTGCTGAGAAGACGGGAGCAAAAGGACTCGTGCAAGTATACGAAAATTCTCATCTCATCCTATCTCATCCCATCTGGGTATCTTCATACCCCGTACACTTCCTTCAATTCACCATACACACCCTCACCATACACATCAGATATACAACATACAACATACAAATATCAATCATAAAATCATAAAATCATAAAATCATCAAGAAACTCTCGTAACCTCGTAACCTCATAACCTCGTAACCTTGAAATACCTAATACAAAGAAGTTAAATCCCATCCCATCCCATCGCATCCCCCTTTTTTAACCGAAGATAAAGAAGGGCTTCGATTCGATTCGGGTAGTTTGTTAGATTACCTACTCTGGGATGGAAATTAGATTTGGATTCTGGTGGTGGACTTGGTGGTAGGATAGTGGACTTGGTGGTAGGGGAGTGGGGGTTGGTAGTAGGGTAGTAGGGGTTAGAGTATAGTAGTAGAGTAGTAGGGTATGGTATATACTATACTATGCTATACTATACT
>NGKI01000001.1:2927508-2945187 GCA_002162615.1 Myriosclerotinia duriaeana
TATATAAAAATATTATATAAAAATATTATATAAAAATATTATATAAAAATATTATATAAAAATATTATATAAAGATATTAAAAGAGATAAGAGAAAGGGGGGAGAGGAGAGATAGTATTTTAGATGGGATATAAAATATAATATATAAAATACAGGAGTAAAAGTTAAACTCACCTCCAGCTATTGAATTAAGCGAAAAAAAACCTTGTAAATAAATGATTAATATAAGGCATCTTTAAAACGAGAAGGATGTAGGAATAAGTGAGTGTACTGTAGAGAATAGGATTTGATCCGATTATCTCAAAAAACCCTATCTAGCTACAGTTAGTATCCACTTATAATAGCCGAAACGCGATTTTTAAATAAAATCTACGCGTCTCCTTCTACAACCTTTTATTTAAATCAACAACAATACTATCACTATGTACTCTTTTACGCTTAATTAATAATAATAATGTCTCTGGGATGCATCTTAGTCCTTACGATTGCAGTAGAATTGCAGGGAGAGTTGAGGAGGGTGCTAGTCCCTCAAAAATTGCAAAGGACTTTAAAGTACCTCGTTCCACTATACAAACGACTATATAACTCAATCTATTGCACAACGATAGCGTATCCCTACTATATAAAACTCGAAATAAATCATATATAGAACGAGATGAACGATATTTGTTATATTATATATACTTATTCTTGAAATCTATATACAAAAATACTATAAAGGAGTGTGGGTTAAATTGTAGTGTTATTATTGTTAAGAGGATTTTGAAGGCTAATAGTATAGCTAATTGGAGAGCTAGGAAGAGGCTAGAATTTATAGAAGAATATGCGGTTAAAAGATTAATATGGTGTTTAGCTTATAGGGGTTTTATAATAAAGGAGTGGGGTTTAATATTTTGGTTTAATGAGTGCTTTGTAGAACAAGGTTGGGGGAAAAAGCAAGAATGGGTTTTTTGGGCTTCTTTTCAAAAATGGAATTAAAATATAATTCAAATATATTTTTGTTATAAGAATATAAAGGTTATAGTTTGGGAAAGCTTTTGTAATACTAAAAGAAACAAGTTTTATATTATAGATCGAGATTTTAAAAGCAAGAAGTATAGGTATAATGCAAATTCGTATTTGGAGGTGTTTAAAACCAAAATGGCTTTTATTTTTGAAGGGTTAGATTTAGAGTATTAGTTTATATAGGATAATGTATTTATATATTGTGTTATTAGAGTAAAAAAATAGTTTTAAATTAGAGGGATTATATTGATTAATAATTAGCCCCCTTATTTTTTTAACCTAAATCTTATAAAGTATATTTAATAGTATTTAAAAGTGAGGGTATATAAGATGTTTCCTAATATTGCTATATTCAAAAGCAAATCGGAATATACTAGGCAAAGATTAAAAAGTGTTTTGCAAGTAGTTTGGAATATATTGAACAACTTTTTATTTAAGAATTTGGGGGCTAGTATGTTTAATAGAATAAAAGTTATTA
This sequence comes from Myriosclerotinia duriaeana, assembly GCA_002162615.1. Lineage (NCBI taxonomy): Eukaryota > Fungi > Ascomycota > Leotiomycetes > Helotiales > Sclerotiniaceae > Myriosclerotinia > Myriosclerotinia duriaeana. The sequence goes on from NGKI01000001.1 coordinate 2,928,992, forward strand.
TCAAAGTAAAAGGCTAGTATATTAAATATTAATAGAATGTTTTAGTATTGTATATATAATTTTCTTATTTTAATTAGAATATATATCTCGATTTCAAATATATCAAATTTTGATACAAAAATATTAAATAATTGATTTAATAATTAAGATTGAAGAGGGTAGGGTAGATAAAAGATTCCGGGTTAAATTCGGGGGTGGCTATTATATGTGGTCTAGTACTGTACCTAGCTATTTATTTCAAGTCCTAGCTTGAATCCTATACATACATTCACAACACCTACATTCAATATTCAACATCAAATATGCCCACAATGCAGTGCACTACAAAATCAACAACATCCCTATCGTGATTTTTCATTCATTACACCTTTATTATATTCATGCCATAACAACTAACTCGATTCCCTCCCATAATCGCCTCGCCCAGCAAATCCATCATCTAAACCACCATCCGTTAACATACCATACCTAACCATTCACAACCACCATGTCTACATATCAATACTCTCATTAAATCTCAACACGCCATTAGTCTTCAAAACCCCATCAACGCCATCCGGTAATCTAGGGAACGGATCATGATGCAATCTCTGTTCATCTACCTGCTCTGCCGATTTATCAATCACGAGCACGAGACCTTGTGATTTGATTGCTTCGATCAATGCTGGTACCATATCCTGTTGTTTGTTAGTTGACATATATATACTTTAAAAATGTAGTAAAGGTAAGAAATGGTGGGGGGAATATATGAGAAGAGATGAGATATCTCAAATCCGAACAAGGCAAAACATACCAAAAGTCTAGAACAACAAATCAAACCCATGAAATTATTATTCTTAGCAATCCTAACCGATTCCTTAATCGAAGTAGTCCTCCTCCCACTAACTTCCACACCAACTTGCTGTGTTAGCTCTCCTTCACGACCCAGATCATTGCATAAGAAGACGGGATAATTGGGTTGTTTCCAATTGAGAGTTGTACAGATCGTATGATTGTATGAGCTAAAAACGATCGATCGCATTGCATCCGGGGAATGTTCTCGGAGGGTTCTTGCGTGGTCAAAAACTACCCCGAGAATGGCATCGCCAAATGCGTTGATGTTTACTGTAGGACTCAATTGCATGCGTTTCTCTTCTTCCCAGGTAGGATATAAGATTTGTAGAATAGCATGCATGCCTTTGGGAAGTAAGGAAAGTGCATCTTCGAGTGATATAGCCGATGTCGCAATGATAGAATGAATCTCCGTGATGCTTTCCAACGGCATGTCAGGTAAAGCAGATAAATCCTTAGCTAATCTACCTTGAGTCGATCCTGCACTTATGAATTGAGCATAAGTTAGACGACAAACTGGAAATTCGATATCGTTATAGGTAATATTCCATCGTGGCCAAAGCACTGGGACTCCATCACAGGTATGTTGAACGAAAAGTTGAATATAGTCTCCAGACAAACTGGATCCAGTAATAAAAGCACTTGGCCTTGAGTCAAATTGACTGGTAGCTTTCCAATATGTCTCGAAATCCGTAATCTCCAGTGGTTTGCCTTGGAATGGTTTGATGACTTGGAAATTAAAAGTAATTTGTCCGATAGCTCTTAAGCGTGGGTCGAATAGGGGTAAACAACAACGACCGGAGCTACTGTCTAATGCTCGAAAGGTACTAGGTAATGCGACAGTCTTTGCAATGACTTTAGCACCGTATGTTGGAAAGACGTCGAAATCGATGGCGAAAGAATCTAAATTATCAATTTGAAATGAAATAAGCCGGGTATCTTCCTGAAATGGGAGTAAAATATTCTTGGGTATCAAATCCGAAAGTTTGGAGGAAATAGTGAGGCGGGCCGCTGGATACTTGCTGTCATGGAAAAAGATCATCGGTTGCTCTCCACTTTCTTCCACAAAGCTGATTTGTATGAAAGTCTTTGTATCAAGGAAGTTATGACCATATCGCCGTAATGGGATGATAGGAGGTGGTAACTCCAAATCAGGGATGCCATCAGCATCAATGCTCATTGGCATAGGAGCGCTGCTTCCAACCGTGGGTCCAAGAATTGGAACTGAAATGCCCTTTCCACCTCTTGATGATTGCGGAATTGAGGACAAAAGTCTCATACACTCGAGATATCCTTCCCATGCCGCATAATACATAGCTGAGAGGTCCTTCTCATCTCGCACATGTGTCTCAACTCCAACATCCAGTAATGTTTGCATACATGGTACATTTCCCTCACTAGCTGCGTGAAAGAGTGGTGTCCATGAGTAGAGTTTGTCGATTTGATTGAGGTCTGCACCATGGCTCTTCAATAGGAGAAGTAATTGTGGTGTCTGACCAGACCGTGCAACGATATGTTGAGGATATAAACCTTCGGCATCTGGAAGAATCTTCGCGCCGTGTTGAAGCAGGAGTTTAACGATTGAGATGGATCCATGTTCGCAAGCCAAATTCAAAGGGACATGATCTGCATCGGATATTGGATCGATTCTGGCAGATCGTGCAAGCAATCTCTGAGCGCATTCTATGTGACCATGAGTAATAGCATGAATAAGAGGCGTGAAGTTGTCGTGATCTATAAGATCAATCGTAGAATGATCCGCTAAAGTAATAAACCTCATTAGTATTTACAAATGAGAGATTCAGGTAACAAGCATACCATTCAATAGTTCCTCCATCATATCAAGACGACCATGCATACACGCATAATGTAATGGTACCCGCCCATATACATCAGTTCGGCTTACAATCACCCCCTTGGAGAGTCCAACGGCTAATACAAAAGCATTGCCGTAAATTGTAGCTTGATGAAGACAATTGCGCTCATTAATGTCATCCTCGGACTGAACATCGACCAAACCAGTATCTAGAAGTAATTGTAATGACTGCTGGGGGCCTTCATTGATGGATCCAAGGAATGTTCGAGTAATTCTTTCCATCAATGCTACATCCCGAGTGCCACTAGGATCTGGTGCGATCTTCATACGTTGAAGAAGATCTTTCAAAGAGTCAAGATTCCCGGAAATGACGGCCTCCAATAACAAGGTATCGGCATCACCTTCATCGGTACCTAGCAAGTGTTGACTGCTCACGACATGTTCTTGACTTCTTTCAAAGCTAACATTATCGCCCTCAGACCAAGCTCCAAGCTCCTGTAAGCTCATAGTTGCCTGATCAGATAACTCACTGATAGCAATCGCATCGAAGAATGGTTGTACTTCAACTGCTCTCGAAAGGTAGAGCTCCTTGGTTTTCGACTTGGAAGTTTTATCCCATTTCTTTAGGATTTTGGAAAATGCGATCCCATTCACCTCGACAAATTGTTGAAGCTTGTTCAAATCATTACCAAACTGTTGAAAGCCTTCTTCCAATGTAGTGAATTTCGCCGATCGTGTCGAAGTATTCTGGCTACGTGATTGGAGGACCTTTTTCTTGTCCAGTAAAGTCTTCAGTCGAATTTTAAGCTATTTCAATGAGCAGGTGACTTCTTGGGGTCAATCATGGTGAGTGACGTACCTCAGCTTCCTTCTGAAGGTAGAAGGCATTGACCTTCTCAAGCTCTCGTTCCTATTGGATATTTAGTGCAGTTTATACGAAAGAGATTAGATGCAACACACCAGTTGGAAGAAGAATGTAGCCTTATTTGCTTGTAAGGCGGCCTGGGAATCAAGTACCGCTGCCGAACGATGAAGTTCATTTTGGGCGAGGATTATGGGTGTAGCGGAAAGCTTTTTGATTAGCTATCGTGAAGTTAGTAAACTGGTAAAGCTCCTTCATGTAGCTACCAAAGATTTGGGTGCTTAAAGCTTGTTGCTTCTTGTGTTGCAGAAACAAAAGTAACTGAGACGAACCTTCTTTAGAGCTTTATAATTGACAAAACTAGCTGCATACTCCGGCACTTCGAGCTGCCTTTTCTGGATTTGCTTTCCAAACTTCCTATGCAAGGAGAGTTTAGTGGTTATGTCTTCCAGAGAAGGGGAAGCGGGTGGAATTTGAGGTGAGACGTACATGATAGACTGCTTACAGCCTCAAAGCCCTGAGGCAATGAATAACAGAACCGACAGATGGAAGAAGTAAGATATTTCTGGATGGAAAGCTTGCAGGTGGCGGATCTATCAGATCACATGCAAATCATGACTATGAAATCATTCAAAATGCTACGTTCATAAGTCAACAAGAGATGACGTCGAAGGTATAGAGGAGTCTATCTAGGAGTTATGAAGACGATCAAAACCAGATGTTACGTGATACAAGTGGACCTGCACAAAGCTGTCGTGATCACTTTGTACCGTCGTATTGCTTGCTACCTTGATACGAAGGTGGAAGTGGCCCGGATGAGAAGGAGAGATCCTAGTGGTGAAGAATCGAAGAATGAGAGAAAGCCTCAGATTGCTGTAAATTTGGGAATCAACACGACTCTTGTTAAGCTTCGAGATTGATTGAAAAGATGTGGATGTTAAGTATTTGTTTGCTTTCCCGAGGTCGCTCTAGAGCTCTGGAACAGAGAAAGGGTTTGTCTAGAAAGGGACTAGTGAGGGGCAGTTGTTAATGCCTGCAATAACAATTAATACTACCTAGGTAGGTAGCTGCTTTCCAAGGTGGTTATTTATTAATTTATTCGTATTAATAATTTTAAAATTACAAATTTATTAGTTTTATTGATTTTATTAATTTTTTTTATTTTAAATAATAAAGATTTTAAATAATCATTTTAAAATATATTTATATTATTAATTCTAAAAGTTTTATAAATAATTTTGCATTTTCCTATTCCACCCTCACGAGTCACCAGCCGCCATCTCCCGCCCAAAACCGTACCTACTTATCGTAGAGTAGGTATAGCAACGAATCTGTATTGCTCCATCTCTCGTATCAAAGAAAATGCTCACCTAGGTAACCCAAATATTATCATTCCATTCCAAGGTTCTCCCTACCAACTTTCCCAACTTCCAACTTCTCACTTCTCACCTACTATTAGGTACCTAGATATTATTGATTTAAGCTCCTCGAGGTCATAATTATAAGACCCATGAATAAGGCACCATACCATTACCATGGATATACATAACCTTGAAATACTATAATACTACCGATTAGTAGGTCCACTATGTATGTATGTACCTACCTACTTTGACAGCTAGCTATTCCTAGCAAATCATTACCCCACGTGCTAAAGCAGAAGGGCTAGCAAGGCTGAGCTGAGCCGTTGATAAAGGTGGGGGGAGGAAGGAGAGAGTGTGTGAATATTCAGATGTTAAAGTTGGGGAGAAGATACGAGTTACGAGTCCTTAGAGTCACCAGTGACATTCATAGCCCACCTGCATCATCACAGATACTGCAAAGGTGGGAAGCAGAAACCGTTTAGGTAAAATATACAATTGTTATATCTCTTAATAGGTTGCAATTATTGTTGAATTGATTTGTCTAGCAATTGGTGCTCATTACCTATAAAGCGTGCATGGCTATGGAAAATACTATCCACGAAGCAAAGTCGAATCACTGGGGTCATGAATCAAGATTTCGATGAAACAAACGACTCATCATCTTATAGATGTCTCTTGGAAAGTCATGATAGTTCTGATTTCAAGTCCATAATAGAAACAATTTGGATATGATGAATAAGGTCAGCAAGACTACCCAGCGCGCGCTACTTTGAAAGGCAGACCAAGTATGATATTGTAAGGATCCGGCAACACTCAGGGTTTGGTCAACTCCTCTGCTAATTTGTTCTTCGTACCAGACGTTTCGGCTGGCTCGAGTTTCTGTGGCGGCTCAACAATGTTCTCGGACATTGCTTCAGCTGCTGCTTTCTTAAGTCTCTCCGCATCATCCATGCGAACCTCCTTTCCTCCAACTCGATCCTTTGACTCCTTTTCATCCTCGCTATCTCCAAGACTGAATGGATCATGGTCGTTATCAGCATCACCAATTGGGCTAGGCTCCATCGCATTCAATGGTTGCCATTTACTCTGCTTGGTCGATGGAGTGTTTTCCTTTCCGCCGAGCTTGGGTGATGTACGGTATAGCTCATCCTCCACAGTAGGATTTTGGAATGATACTTTTCGACCTTCGGCTTTTGGAACTCCGGGGCTTGGTTTGAAAAGATCAGGATTTGCAAGCGGGCGTGTAGATCGACGGGCTGGAGGAGTGGATGAATCGTAAGCATTTGCAGAATGGGTTGCGCGAGAAGCATTACCATCATGTCTACTGCCATCCTCATTCAGTTGAATTCCAGCAAAATCATCCCCGAGGACCTGGGGATCGGCATCGTAGCGATTATAGTCACCACTCCGCCTGCCTTCCCCGCTTCTTCGAGAACGATATTGTGTATGCTGGTTGGAATTATGACCTTGTGCTGAAGATGACTCCTCTGTGTCATCTCCATCGAGTTTCTTCTTCAAATTGGTGATCCAACCATTAACTTTACTCTGTGTCTCGAGGAAGCCCTTTCTAAGGTTCTCTTTTATAACTGGGAGTTCATCATCAATAAAGCTGTATTCCTCCTCCTCGCCATGCATTTGATTTGGCTTTAAGCCAGTCTGGTTACGATCTGAGGAGTATGCACCTCTGGAACCGCCGCGAGGTCCGTGAGGTCCATAAGATGATGATCCTTCATAATGTTCGGCAAGCTGGCGTGCATATTGTTCATCTGATTCGAGTTGTGATCGTGGAGTAGAACCGACTCTTTGCGCTTGTGGCCGAGGTGGTTGTGGAGGAGGAACTTCGATAGCCGCATCTGGATCTGACATGCCTGGTCGTAACAAATATTAGGAATGTAATGCTATGCGACGGGAGTATGAACTTACCTAGGAGAGCATTGAAAGCAGGCTCAACGCGACCTCCACTAGCAATCAAAACTGCCTTGACTACCGCTGCATCAATACTTGGGAAGGCTTCTTTCAAAGTGTTCTCTGCTTGTTGCTGTGCGCTCAAAGGGCGGGGTGGCTTTTGTGGAGGTAGCTCGTCTGCGGTCTTATTTGAAGCTGGTACATCGGTACCAGTAGTACCTTCTTGTACATCGTCGTCATCCATATCAAATGGTGCTACGGTGGTTGGTGATTCTGGAGGAGGACTTCGACTCTGCGAAAAGGAGGTAGGTCAGCAAAATTAACTATTTCATAATATATGTCGAAATGAGGAATAAAGTTGTGGAATCAAGGAGTGTATCAACTTACAGGACTCTCTGTGGATTTTGATGGTGCAGACATATTGACAATGTCGTTACCTTTATCAATTAATTATCGAGAGGATCAAAAGTAATGTAGTTGAATAAGTTATGAGGATGTATTCAAGACCTCGGGGAATCCGTTATAGGGATGAATAGATAATGGATTGCCTAATTTAGAGGCTGTGGTCAACCCCACTTGCGATGTGGCACAATACCGGTACTTCTCCGCTTTGTGGCTAATTAGCTTACACGTGATTCACTTCAAATTATCCAATTAGCATGAGGCATTACACATACATCATTGACGTTGATTGACACTCATCATCATCATTATCATCATGATAAAAGACTCCTAGTATTGAAACCTTGCCACCTTTACCTGTGTAGAGCATTTGTTATGCCTCTGCCAAATCAGTCGATTAAGAGAAAATATAACATATTTTAAATCTTTGATCGTGCAATTGATACAGGTTTCCTACCCTTTCGTGGAGTTACAATTGGGACATTGTTATGGATATCCGATAATGCTATAATTCTTTAAATTTATCTACCTACTACTTCACATCGTATGTGAATGATCATTTATCCTTCAATCTCTCTGGCGAAGCACTATTGAACGGAGAGAGAGAGAGAGAGACAGAGAGAGAGATAGTACGCCATGAAGCAACAAATCCTAATGGAAAATCCTTCCCTATCCCCATACCTTGTTGCGAGCCTACCTCTTTGTGATCACCCATTGCGTTCCTGTTCGCAGACCACTATAGTTTATTTGCGCATTTGAGAACGACCTAGAATGTCAAAGACAGTCCTCTCAGCAACGTTAGTACTATGATGCCAATGTTACCATATCTGTTGTATGAGTAAAACTTGAACATTGGTGTAGAAGATTAACATGTAGCCGACTGAACCCCATGAGACGATAACCTACTAACAGACTTGGTGTTGCCTGAAGCAAACGGGATTTAGGCAATGTTCAAATGGAAACTCTCCACATTCGTTTCGTTACACATCACTGATCGGTCGAACTTATATCTCAAACTTTGACTTAGACAGACATCAAATGATGGGATTTCGATGATAAATATCGACCATGTTGCATGCAACAAACCAAAATTTGCCTATAAATGCTGTCCAACTCAAATCGGCCTGGTGTGTAACTCGGTGCAAATGATGGATGCGGAAAATGCCTCACAGGTAGGTTTATTAATGTCAAAACTATTTGACACATCCAAAAGCTCAGTACCATGATTTTGATTTGATGCTGAGCTAAACATCCAACGAAAAGTTGGTTAAAGCACTTAAAGCACGAAACAAGATGATCCTTCGTGAGTGCTGCAAGTTTAAGGCGTACCAACATACCTTTCATGGTTGAATTCAGAAGTTCCTTGGCCAAGAGTGCACTCAATGAAAAACTAAATCCCCACCATCTCGATGTGACACGGAAAGGAGATGAAGAGGGATGGATGCATCGGAGTGATGTTAATGATCCGATAGAAAATATGACCAACCACTTGTCCAATATCCAGAAGGAGAAAAGAGTTACCCTCGTAGTATCGTCGTCCAATATCTGAAGGTTAATAAGTTTTATAATATGCAGACCAAATTGCTTGCTATTTTCGGGACATATTTGTTATCCATGGATGCTGCAACATTCGTCTTCTTGTTGGTGAAAAGACTGAGTGGTTGGTGATCTTTGGCGCCACTCTGTTTTGTGCAGACGATGTAGATATTCAATGCGGTGGGATTAGAAAAAAAATCCTGATACCTGCCTGCCTGGGGTTACGAATTGCATACGTCGTCGGATCGAATGATGGAGAACTTGTAGAGAGGGGAGGGGTAAGAGGTCTGTATTTGGTCATCCATCCGGATAAGAGGGAACTTGGAAAGCTTGGAAGCTGTAACGGGTATGGAATAATGGAAAGTAGAAGAAAAGTATACTATCTACTTGGTTTCCCACTTATCGAAATTGAATTGGCCACTTCATGACATGAGATTCCATACCTACTAGGTAGATCATAGATGATGCTCACACGCCGGGTCCCAAGTATACTACTGACTGGTTGCCAGTGGTTGGTAGTTGAAGAACCTAGTAGTAGAACCGTCAATAATTTATATATCTAGTCTCACTGCTAGTACCTATGGTATGAACTTTGAAGAATAATGGAAAGTTTGATCGATTATCCGCATTTTATAACCGCCGTTTTGATGCCGGGGGATTACGGAAATAATGAGAAAGAATTTCCAATAATAATAATAATATACATACTTGGGAGGGTTGGGTGTAACTCCGGTCAGTCACTTCGTGATAACAATACAATATAATGCGTCCCTACTAGGTAGGTAGGTAGGTAGGTAGGTATGTAGGTATACTCAGTCATTGGCAGACTTCATCATAAAGATAGAAATAGAAAAATCAATTTAGAATCATTTTTATTTCATTCAAAGAAATCAAAATAAATAAATAAAGAAAAGGTTGAAAATTTTACCTAAATCTTGATTCATTCATATTCATTCATTTTCCCTTTACGGTAAAAGAGGAAACCTTGGAAACCTTAGGATTCGCTCTACTCTACTCTACTCTACTAGGCGAAATTTTAAATTTTGAAAGACCTCTCTAGCTAGCAGCAAAGCAAAAAAGCACAATCTCAGCCGCCTTCGTTTTTGGCAACGCATTATTCGATTTAAAGTCATGGATTCCCCATCACCTTCCTTCCAACTTGTCGGTACTTTCCATTCACTCAAAGGAATAGGTATACATATACTACATACCATCCTCAATACCTTCAAATAATTTCAATCATGTTGAATACCTTCAACTATTGAACAGCCAACTTAAACCATCACCCATCACCATCCAATACCGTACCTTATTATACCTATCTAGGTATTGATTGAGAGAAGGATCTATCATTCCTGACACATCCAACAACTCGACAACCCTATTTTTTTTTGCGACCGACAATTTAAAAAGTCTTCAAACTTCCACCTCTCACAACTTTCACGACGACATCCATCACGATGGCTTCAGCAAGCAAATCTACGTCGACTACCTCTACTCCACGACGAAAGTCATCGGCTGCGAAAGAGAAGAATTCTATGATCATCACCCTCAAATTATCTCCTCAGAAGTTAAGGGGTGTTGGTCAACCTTTGATCAAAGAAGACTCTCTTTTGAAGGATTCTACATCGACAATTCCAAATACTTTACCTGTCGCAACGAGTCAAAATGGTGTTGCTCCATCCAAGTTAAACCCAACTCCAAATACACCTGCGCCTGCGCCTGCGCCAAATGGTATTGCTACACCACTTCCATCATCGATGCCTCCTCCAACAGAAGCAATTAAGAGGAAGGGTGGTACGAAGAGAAGTTCTGCTGCCGCCTTAGGAACAGATACAACTCCTAGAGTTAGAGGCAAGCCAGGTCCAAAGAAGAAAGCAAGATTGTAAGTATATTTCATCCCTTCTCAGCTATGGAGCTCCAATACTATGCCCTTCCCTGTCCGTCTTGTGGCTTTGTTCGTCTGGCCAACACCAGGATGTATGCATTAATGATCGATGGCATTGGCTAACCTCAGCATAGGGATGATGGCACAATTGATCCTACCGGCAATACTCCAAGAGCATCGAACGGAAATGGTACTCACAAGCTTGGACCCAAGGCCAATCAAGGCGCAATCAATGCTGGTTTACGTGCGCTCGATCGTTCTGGCAAACCCTGTCGCAAGTGGGAGAAGCGATCCTTCATTATCAAGACATTCACGGGCATCCCTATCGAAATATCTAGATGGAGAGCTCCCCCCAAAGTCATCCTCAATCATAGTACCGAGGGTTCATCTACCAGTGATAGCAGCAAAGAGAACAAAGATAACAGCCAGGTTGAAAGCGAGAAGAGTAACACTGCTATGGATGTTGATAATGCTACCCACCCCACCGGTTCACCCGCTCTTCAAACTGAAGCTCCAGCTCCAGCTCCAGCTCCAGCTTCAGCTCAGCCTCAGCCCCAGCCTACGGTTGTCACTGCCTCAGCCTAATTTATTTAATGTCTTTTAATTTTTCACCCTTTGTATTAGAAGCCGGACTCTACCTGGCGAACTTCTTTCTTTTGTCTTGGGGAGCAAATGTCTTAATGGAATCGGATTACAAAAGGGGCATACTGCTTCATCACTACAGCAGTACGATGTATAAGAATTTATTTTTGCTTCAATCTAGTGGAATTGGGAAGATTCTATAGGGAGTTTACGGAAGGGCTAGGATGGATTAGAATCACATACCGCCTGGGGCAATGGTGTTATTGGCGTTCCCTCGAATGGAGGGGAGGGGATGGGGGGTCGATATAGCAGCATAGTGCGATGCGGCCCAGGGTTTTTGTATTACTATTCAAAAAATCAAAGATCAGCATTTCTTTCTGACTTGACAATCTCACCAAAGCCATGAAGTGATTGTCTTTGCTCTTATTTTCCTTTTTCAATGCTGCCCTGAATGGTATCAAGGAAGGGTAGGTACCTATGTACTCTTAATATGGCCAAGTCAACTGACGAAGAAGGAAATTCACTGGCAATTTTCTCATTTACCTATAGTGTACTCACTTTCGCGAAGTTCATTGAATATTTTCTAGCTGGTAATATCATCATGATCAGCTGGAGTACGATGTCACCCCTATTGTAATCATTTGGTTCCTCGGGAGTGACATTTATAATTTTTGAGAAGACGCGGGAGCATTTGGAGATGGCTGGGCATGGATATCTTGGTACCATAAGATATCTGCTCGTATATTCTGTTCCCATATTCAATCTCGATATTGTAATACGTACTGGGTACTACTGGGTAGGTAGACAGTATTGAAGGGGGTGCCCAGGTGGTTGGAGATGTGATGGTTTGAGTTTATAGTGTTATCTGAGTATTTATTGATATGGATATGATTTAAATCTCATCTCTCTCTTTTGGGTGATTTTATTGTAGGATAGAGTATAGAAGAGAAGCAACTCATTGTTTTTTTTTTCTTTTTTGTAAATTAAAGAGGATAATAAAGATATCTCTATTATTATTTGTTTCTAGTATTTACCTACTAGAAGAATGGTTAATTCTCGTTGATGTTCATGTTCATGAGAAGAGAGGTGCTCTCCTCTCCCTCCTCGTGAGTCGTGACGTTCTTCATCACGCCCCCCCGGGTTATCGGGGGATCAATCCATAATGGGATTAGCTTCCATATGATGAAATCCGCATATGGCAAAGGCAAGACAATCATCTTGAGGAACCACAAACTTGAACTTGAACTTGAACTTGAACCCCGAACCCGAACCCGAACTCATTAATTCGATTATTGATGGATGTACTCTATTAATATTGAAGATTTGATAATGATTTATTTGTACAAACTGCAAATCTAAACTTCACTCTAAATTGATTATTCGAAGAACTAGATTTTGATATCATATTATGCTTTCACCAACATTCACAACCATATCCGTACATATAAACTAGGACTTTTGAACTTCCAATAAGTCATGAAACGATCCAACTTGCCGGTACATCAAGATCACACTTCGCCTCCACCTTGGTCTAGTTCGTCATTCACTACCAGTGAAATAAGAGCAGCTGTAGTAAGTAATAAGTACGACTTCTGCGACTAGCAACTAGCAACTAGGAACCTCAAGAACAAATCACATCAAAAGAAAACAACTTCCTCACCTAAACCTCTCTCGATTACTTAATACTCACAAAACGACATCGACGGCGGCATCGACCACGACTCTCTTAATACTACTCACACACTTTCAAAATGACAAACTCATATCCTTCGGGCACCCCGGGGGTTTCAGACTCTGGTATGCCTACTGGAGCTCCCGGTTTTATGCCACCAAGAAGATCTTCATATGCATCCGTTGTATCTGGCATGAACGCAGGTAATCCTCAACAATCTGGACAACCTCCAAGATCCGGCGCTTTCTCAAATCTCTTAAATTCGAACACACATATGTTAAATCAACATCATGATCCCATTTACAACGATCCAAACTTTAATTATGCGGTGGGACGTTACGGGTTTGGAGGATTTATCGGATTCTTTGATGAGGAAGATAGTAATGGCGGGGTCAACCACGGACGATCAGGGTCATTGGGAGGCAGAGGAGGTCAACTACCAAGCTTCTCAAGTGCTTTTGGCTCACTTGCCAATGGACGAGGGTGGGTTGGACCCGGGGGGCATGCGGATCGGTTTTTCGTTCCCTCATATCTGAAGAGATCGAAATATGTGCAAAAGTTAGAGGAGGCACATAAGGCAAAGGTTCTGGCGCATAGAGATGGATCTGCTCCATCATCACAACCAAACTCCCTTTCAACTAGTGCCAGCAGTATCAATATACACGCAAAGATGGTTCCTTCGCATCGAGGTAGACCTTATGACCTTGTCGAAAAATCACCCCTTATCGAAGACGAAATCTTACCACCGTTACCAAGTAAATGGAGTACAAATGACAAATTTGGAGCATTGGAAGTTATGGGTGATGGGCTAGAAGTCAAATTGACAGGTCCAAAGACTATGAATGATCGAGATAATGAAGCATGCACCATCAGATCTGATCATCCTATGCCACCCCAATGTGGAATCTATTACTTTGAGGTGACGATTTTATCACGGAAACGAGAGGAGTATGATATTCACCTGAGCTACACATCTGAACACGTCCTAACACTCTCAATAGTAGCTCTATCGGTATCGGGTTTTGCACTAGAGAAGTAATCCTATCAAGATTACCGGGCTGGGAACCTGATTCTTGGGCATATCACGGTGATGATGGTCATGCCTATGGTGGTGCAGCTTCTGGAAAAACTTACGGGCCATCATTTACCACTGATGATATAATAGGATGTGGGATTAACTTTTCAACAGGTTCAGCTTTTTTTACAAAGAATGGAATTCATTTAGGTCAGTACTTTTGAATAATTCTTTGTGATATGACTTCTTTCTATCCCATAAATTCAATTCCATTAACATGGAACAATTGCTAAATATTATCATTCAAGGTACCGCCTTCCGAGATGTTAATGGAAAGGGGAAGCTCTTTCCTTCTGTGGGAATGAAAAAACCTGGCGAACATGTTCGAGTAAATTTTGGGCAAAGTCCATTTGTCTTTGACATAGATACTTTAATTTTGGTCAGTGAAGATATTTCTACATCTCCATTATGTCTGGATTCCTTATAGGTCCAGATTTTGGACGTGCAACACGAGAATATCTTGTTGCAATGTCGCGAGGCCATACTGGACCAACTCCTGTAGAGAAGCAGCTGCTTGCAAAACGCTATGCTGCAAGGAGAGAGGTTTCATTCTCCTACAACTTTCACAACATCCTCTGCCATCGTTGATCCGTTTTTTCTTGTGCTGACCATTCATTCATACAGGACGAAGAAAGGGCGATCAAAAATGACATAGCTTCGACCAGGTATTTGACCCCAATCATGTGCCTCATTCAATTGCTCAAAAATTTCTAGTACTATAAAGCTTGCACCACCTTTAAGTGAAAACGAATTGATTCAATCTTTGGTATGATGGACTTTTAGCAAATTCCGCCGTGTTGTAGCTGATTTCGAATAGGTTTTACAATTCCTAACACACGACGGCTATGTCGAAACGGCAAGAGCATTTGCCGATGAAGTTCATTCTGAGAAGAAGGCTTTAAACTTGGACCCTGATGTTATCATACCAGGACTTGATATCAAGGAGGATGAAGATGCTAGTCATAGGCAACGTAAGTATTCCGGATGAATGATAGGCCATCATACTAATTCTATACAGGGATACGCACAGCATTATTAGAAGGAGATGTTGAGCAGGCTCTCAAACATACTAACGCATATTATCCTCAAGTTCTCAAAGACAACGAACATGTTTATTTTCGATTAAGGTGTCGAAAATTCATCGAAATGGTTCGACAGATGGCAGAGATGCAAAACAACTCTAGTTCAATCAATGGACCCAAGAAAGGTACGGCACATAATGGAGATTGGTACGATGATATTATCAATCGTGATATGGACATGGATGATCATCAACCTCAAGCCAATAATTGGGATAGAATGGATACAGATGGTGGAGTAGATTTTGAAACGGAATGTCAAAATTTACTTGCGGAGACTCTGACATATGGAAGAGGTCTTCAAGCCGAATTCAAAGACGATCCAAGAAAAGAGGTTAGCAAAGCTTTAGAAGATGCTTTCTCATTGCTTGCTTATAAGGACCCTATTAATGAGAGAACTGTCTCGCACCTTTTGGATCCGAGTGGGAGGGTTACAGTGGCGGAGGAATTAAATTCTGCAATTCTTTGTAAGTTTTTTTTCTTGTATGATTTTGAGGTATTGATATTTGTTGGTCTTTCTTCTTGTTGTGTATGCAGCATGGCTATTAGGTAGTTGGATTACTAACTTGCGCCGCGCAAAAAAGTGTCCCTTGGCAAATCATCCTCGGCGGCCCTTGAACAGGTTTATTCACAAACTACGGTGCTATTGGAAGATCTTAGGGAGAATGGAGGTCCCGGGGCTTTGATCAATATTGATAATTATATGAGGCCGGAGATGCTTGATGGTTGAAGTGGAAGTGGAAGTGGAAGTGGTCGAGGTTAATAGGGAGCGTTTGTATAGATAGATACACAGTATCCCTGGAATATTGGGGAAATGGAGCCATTAGAACCTCAACTTAGTATGGTGTGGTTTGACATGGTATGGTATGGTTGTTGAGCGAGCGTTGGGTTAGGTTAGGTTATTCATATGCATACATGCGGTGGGGATATTCAATTTTGGGGTGCGGGGATAGGGAATGGAGGAGCACGGGATGGAGGGGTGGGATGGTGTTGTGTTATTCGTTGGTTGATTATGGTTATTGATTAGCACGTAGGTAAATGGGAATGGGGAATGCTAAATCAATGAACTGCGAGTAGCTGGCTAGTTGTTTGTGTGTTTGTGTATGTGTGTGTGTGTGTGTGTGTGTGTGTGTGTGTGAGTGACTTCTTTTATTGTTTTTGTTTTTGAATTGGGGGGGATAGAG
>NGKI01000001.1:2946111-2956567 GCA_002162615.1 Myriosclerotinia duriaeana
GAGGGAGAGAGAGAGTTTCTTTGCAAATTAGATTCGTAGGATTGGAAGGGAAGAGATAGGTTAATGGGTTGGTGGGTTGGTAAATGGATAAGTAGGTGGGTAGGTAGAAAGGTAGTTAGGTAGGGTATTTGTATAAAATAGGAGGATGTATTAAGTTATTTATTAGGTATTTCCAAGGTTGTAATTATGGTGTTGGGATTAGGTATAAGTGATAATTAAGTATTGGTTATTTGGGATTTGTTGGGGTTTTGGGATAATGAAGTTTAGGATTATTTATTTATAGGATAATAGGATGATAGGATGATAGGATGATGATGAAAAGAGGAGTTTTAAATTTTAATATGAAAATTTTGAGGAATTGGAATTGAGTTGATTAGAAGGAAAGGGAGGAGTAAAGGGGAAAGGAGGGAGGGGAAGTGAAGGGGGGGAAGAGGAAAGCAAAAAAAGAAAAGGGAATTAGAAGTTAGAGAGGGGAAAAAAAAGCTAAAAGTTAAAAAGAAAAAGAGTTAGGGGGAGGGGAAGTGAAGAGAGGAGAAGTGAAAGAAAAAAGAGCTAAAGGGAGGGGAAGCGAAGGGAAAGAGGGTTAAGGGGAGGGGAAGCGAAGGGAAAGAAGGGGGGGTTAGGGAAGAGGGGATGAAGAGAGGGGAGCTAGGAAGTTATTTACCCTACGGAGGCAGAATAATAGGATTATCCTGCTTTAAGTATTAAAATATACTAAATCGAGGATTAAAATTGAAGTTTAAGATTTTGTTGATATCGGAATAGCAATTATATTAAAAAACATAATAATTAAACAAAAAACAAAAAACTAGCCTTTTTTCGAATGATTGAAGAGTTTTTCTTTCTTTTTTTCCTTTCATTTTCTTTTTAACTTTTAACTCTTTAACTTTTTAAAGTTAAATGATATATAATTTTAAAAGTAAATAGTTTTAATTTTTAAATAATATATTAATAAGTTTCTTTGCTTTTTCTACTCGCTTCTCTCTTTCTATTTTCCTTTTCTTTTTTGTTTTATTAATATGTTTTTAACTTTAATAATAGTATTATAATAATAGTGATATAATAATATAATAATATATATATAAAACTAATTAAAAGAATCAAAAAGTAAATAAAAACTAGAAAATATAATATATATAAAACGAAGAGTATTTATTTTAGTTTAATTTTTAAACTTTATTATTATTTTAATATAATTTTAATTACAATTTTAATACATTCTCAATTTTAATATATAATATATTAGTAAAACGCGTCCGGCATCCTACTATAATAGTAGTATAAATATAATAGAATTTTCCTATTATTTTGCTTCTATAGGAAAAGAGGGTTAAAAGAAAGAAAAACGAAAGGAAGAGTGAGGAGTGGGGAGTTAGGGGGAGGGGGGAGGGGAAGAGGAGGGGAAGAGGAGGGAAAAGGAGGGAGGGGAAGTGAAGGAAAAAAGAGTTAAGGGGAGGGGAAGAAGGGCGAGTTGAGAGTTAAAGAAAAAAGAAGCGAAAAGAAAGAAAGGAAACAAAAAAAGAAAGCAAAAAAAGAAAGCAAAAAAAAGAAAGCGAAGAGAGGAGAAGCGAAAAAAAGGAAAGCAAAAAGAAAAGAAGCGAAGGGAAGAGGGGGGAGTTAGGGGGTTAGGTTAGGGGAAAGGGAAGCGAAGGGAGCTAAGTCCCCTACCCTACTTCTCGGCCACCCCCCCTTTTGGGCCACTTTCCTCACCAAAAAACGTCAAATTGGCTATTTGTAACTTTCTTATTTGTGAATAAAATTAATTGAAATTTTTATTATAGATTCTTTATATAATTATATATATAATTTATCAAATTTCAAATTTTTAGCTATTTTATATAAAAAGTTATAAGATGTTGAAAATCAGGTTTTCGAATTTATATGTAAATCATATACAAATTTGAAAATATTATAAAATGTTAATAACTTTTTAAATAAAATAGTTAAAAATAAACTATAAATTTTTATTATATTATTATAATATATATTATAAATAAATTTAAATTTTAGTTTAAAATAATTTATAAATAATAAGATATTACTAATCAAAATTTAAAATTTTATATAAAATAAATTTTGATTAGTAATAAAACAAATTCTACTAAATATTTTAAGTTCAAAAATTTAATATTCTAATAATATATAGTATTTTTAACTAATAAAATTTTATAATTTATTTTTAATCATTTTTTTCAAAAAGTAATTAATATTTTAAACCTTTTTTAAATTTGTATAAAATTTATATACAAATTTAAAAACCTAATTTTTAATATCTTATAACTTTTTATATAAAATTGTTAAAAATCTGAAATTTCGATTAGTTTATTATAAGTATATAATAAAACTATATATTAAGTTTTATTTATTCATATTAAGTTTTTGTAAAGTTATTAATAAGTAAAAATCGTAGTTTTTGATAGAAAAAGGTAGGCTAGAAGGGGGGGTACAGTAACCGTGCACTTATACTAGCCGAAACGCGTATTTTATAAAAAACCCATGCGTTTTTTTTCAACATCATCTTTTATTTTATCAATTATACTACCAATATATACTCCTTTGAAGTTAATTAATTATAATAATATACTTGAAATACACTTAAGCCTATATAACTACAATAGAATTATAAACAAAGCTTCTAAATGTACAAGCCTTATAAAAATATCAATTAATTTTAATATTACTTATAGATTAATACAATATACTATTTTGAAAAACCTATTGCACTACAACAATGAGTTCTTATTTAGAAAGGCTAAAAAAAAGACATATAATAAACAAAATAAACAAATTGTACTAAAATTTATATAACTTTTCCCGAAATTTATATATAAAAAGATTATAAAGGTTTATAAGTTAAAATATAAAAAAAATACTTTTAAGAAGATTTTTAAAAAACATAATATAACTAATTGAAAAGCTAAAAAGAGGCTACACTTTATAAAAGCATATACACTTAAACGATTTGTATAATGCTTAACTATAAAAGACTTTATTGTAAAAGAATAAGGTTTAATTTTTTAATTCAATAAGTGTTCCGTAAAGTAAAAATAAAGGAAAAAACAAGAATGGGTCTTTTAAGCCCCTTTTCAAAAATGGGATTGAAACATAATTCAAATTTATTCTACAAACAAAAATATAAAAGTTATAATATAAGAAAGCTTTTGTAATACTAAAAAAAGCAATTTTTATATTATAGATTAAGATTTTGAAAGCAAAAAGTATAAATATAATACAAATTTGTATTTGGAAATGCTCGATAAGGAAATAGTTGATATTTTCGAAAGATTAAATCCAAAGTATTAGTTTATATAGGATAATGTATTTATATATTGTGCTATTAAAATCAAAAAGTAGTTTTAAGCTTGAGGGATTTTTTTAATAGAAAATTGGCTTCCTTATAACTTTAACTTAAACTCTATTAAATATATTTGATAGTACTTTAAAGTAAGAGTATATAAGATATTTTTTAATGTAGTTGTAGATAAAAATTATTTAAAGTATACTAAACAAAAGCTAAAGTTCTATTTATAAACAGTTTAGGATATATTAGATAATAGTTTATTTCAAAAGTTAGATACTAGTATAAGAGTTAAAATAAAAGCTTGTATCGTGGCAAACAATTAGCATACTAAATATTAGAATATTAGAATGTATATTTAAAGAATTTTATTAGATTTTATTAAAATATATATACTAAATATTAATTGATTCAATTTTTATAATAAAATAATAAGAGGTTGATTTTATTATTTTTATTAAAAAAGGTAATATTAATTATAATATCTAGGTAAATTCCGGAGCGGCTAGTATAACATCGCAAGTACTGTAAGTTAGAAGTAGAGTAGAGGACTTAGTATTTATTTGATATACTCGAGTAGTAAAATAACTTAAATACTTTTAAAATTTATATTTATTATATTCAAATATTAAATATTATACTATTTATAATAATCTCTATCGGAATATATATTATATAATTAGTACAGTATTAGCGGCATTAGCGTATAGCGCTAATAAACTTAAATACATTCAACTCTTTATAGCAATTTAGAATCCTCGTGTAAGCGCTATTAGGCGCCACCAAGCGTTAGATGACGTCAGCGGGCGCTAAGGCCCTTTTAAGTAGCTTCTAGTGTAAATCACAATTAACAGATTTTACAACCATTTACATCAAGTGCCTACACCTCGTTAATAATTAAAAGTATTATATAATAGATTATTAATACTATATATAATATAATAGCTATTAAACAACCCCCTCGTAGTTATTTTAATATTAATTAATAATATTACAAATTAGAAGTTAAAGAATACTTTTTATTATATTATATTTAAAAAAATCTTTAATAACTTTTAATAATATTATAAATTAAAAACTAATTAAACTTTTCTAATATATTATATTTAAAATAAATATTAGTTAATTTAATTTATTTATTTTTTAAAAAAGTATAAGCTTTTATATATAATCATTATAACTAATACTTATTTTTGTATATTTTATTATATCTTTTATATATCTTTTTGTTTAAGCTTAATAACAACTACTTTAATAAAGTTGTACATAATCAAAATATAATGTATATATAATGTATACATTATATAAACCGTTATACTAATTCGAAGCCGTGTAAAAATTTTATACTATATAAATAGTGTATAAAAATTTACACTATGTAAACAGCGTATAAAAATTTACATCATATAAGCATTATGTAAAAAATTTTAAACATGTTTAAAATTTAAATCAAAAAAATAATCTTTTTTGTTGAAGTTCTTGATGGATTTCACGTAGAATAGCTTGAATAGGGTAGGTTTTGTAGCACTTGTATTGACTAAAGAGGACAAAAGAGTTAAGCTTTTCTGTATAAGACTATATGTTTGATTTAGATAAAGAAAAACACTAGATTTAATTAGGCTTAATCTCCGAATAGTACGGTTGCTGATTATTCTTAATATATCCTTTAATCAATAATATAGACAATATATAGTTATAGTAAATAAAAGTCCTTTTTTTTTTAAATATCCTTTGCTATTACCTTTCTTTTCCTAATATATTTCGTCTTTATTGGTTAGAATATTCTAAGTTGTTATTATATAAACCTATCCATTTTAAAACTTTTTTATATATAATATTTCAACGAATTTAGTGTATTTAATAAATAAAAGTGCTTTGATTAGTTTATTAGTAATTTGTTGGTTAATTAAAACGAATTATAAATCTATATAACCTTATACTATTTGCTTTTGAATATAATAATATTTAATTACTACATATTTGGTTTTTTAATAAATTTCAGAATTCTTAGCTAAAACTAAATTGCTCTGATTATCTCCAGTGATTTTAATTTTCTTAGATTTTGGGATGGTGTATCCAATTACTTTTAATTCTCCCAAAAACTGTTGAATCCATAAAACTTCCTGAAAGGTTTTGTATAAACTATAATACTCTAATTCTATAAAACTCAAAATTATAATTGATTATCTCTTAAATTGTACAAAAATTATTTCTCTGTATATAAAAAAAATATATCCAAAAGTACTTTTTTTAAAAAAAAGGTTTTTGGTATAGTTTAAATTTATATAATCTTTAACAATATGATTGTTGTTTCTATTGTAGATTATAATGTAGTTAATAGTTTCGGTTAAATATCTGAAAACTTGGTTGCAATGCTTTATATAGGTTTTTGAAGAATTAGTTAGAAATCGATAGAATAAATTTATTGTATAAGTAATGTTGGTTTTTATATATAGAAAACTAAGAGATCTAATTTTAGATTAGTATAATGCAATGAATTGTTTATCTACAATTCTTTTATTAAGGATTATATTTTTTAATGTATTTAAAGCTATTAAAGTGATCTCCGTTTTGCAATACTTAAATCCAAATTTCAAAAGAATTTTTTAAATATATAAATCTTAGCAAAAAGTAATTGTTTTATTAATTTTATCTTTATTAATTTTGATATTTAAAAAATAAAAAACAAAGTCTAAATCCTCTATTTTAAAAGCTTTTACAAAATCAATTTTAAGAGTTGTATATTCTTCTGTTTCTTTTATAATTAAGAAATTATTGATATAAATTACAACAATGATCTTTGTAGTATTATTAGTATAAATATAATTATTAGTTTTTAATAAAATAAAACTAAATTAAAGAAAAACAATTCTTAATATCTTTTACTATTATTTTAACATTTACTTTAGCTTATATAAAGCTTTTAGCAATAAGTATATTTAAATAATTTTATTCTTGTTTTTTTTTGAATTAATCGAATTTGATATTATTTTGTTTTTAGTATAATAACAATTTTATATAAACTAGTAAATCTTTTAATATAATAGTATTAAGAAAAGTTATTATAGTATCTATTTGCTATATTTCTAAATTATATTTAACGGTTATTGCTACAATTATCTTTTATAAAAGATTTTTGTATATATTTATAAATGTTTAATCAAAATCTTTTTTATATTGTTATTTAAAGCTATATATTATTTATCTAGTTTTATATTTTATTATTTATTCTTTTTTATTGCATTTGTATTGAAAAATATATTTAGTATATAGTATTTTTGTATTAGTAATTTCGGATTTTTTAATTAATTTGAAAGTTTTATTGTCTAAAAGTAATTGATATTTGGCTTTAATAGATTTTATCTATTTGTTTTTATTTAATAATTTTATAGCTTTATTGAATATTTTAAAATTATTTTTAGAATTGCTAAATGTTGTAGTATAAATATTAAAAGCAATTGCATATCTTTATTTAAAAATCCTAATTTGGGATTCTTAAACTTTGCTTTTATTTTTGAATTCTTTTGAATGTTCTCGATTGTGTTTTGATCTAAAAATAACTTTTGGAATATTACTAATATTAATTTAATTAAATATATTTTTGTTTTTCAAATTAGTATACTTATTAATTATTTTTAATAATCTATTAATTTCTATAACTTATTTATTAAATTATATATAAATAAAACTATTTATAAATATTAAATTATTATCTTATTATTTAATATTATTCTTTATACTTTAATAACTATTATTATTTTTAATTAAATTAATAATAAAGTTTAATTTATTAAATCAAATATTTAATGATCTAATAATTTTATTTCTAGTTTAAATTGGAATATATATTCTATATATATAGTTGCTTTTAAATCCCATTAAAATACTTTTTTCAGTTTAAAGCATAAATTTGTTGCTTACAATTTGTTTTTCTTTAGGGATATAAATATATACAATATTGTTTAATACTTTTAAATAAAAAATATTAAAGCGATTATTAATACTAGATTTAATATAATTTATATAAACTTTATAAAATATAATTCCTTCAAAAAATATATAAATTATTATACAATTTATAATATAAATTATTTTTTTAATAAGTTTTAACCAAAGTATAAAAAAAGTATTTATTTTTATAAAAGTAAAGCAAAGTTTCTTTAAAATTACACAAATTAAACATTCTGAAATACTATCTTAATCAAAAATGAAAAAAGTTGTTAACTTTAAAAATGATCCTAATTATTCAACTATACAATTAAATTTAATAATTTCTTTATATTTGTTTCTTCTATTCAATCTCTATAATTTAATTGTAACCTTATACTGAATTTTCATACACATATCCATTAAATAAATTGCCTATTTCGCATTACTTTTCTTCTTATATATAAAAACTATATATTCTCTAATAATCTCATCTATAAATAATATAACCCATTCAAAACTATTTATACTAATTAAATAAATCTTAATTATATCGATATTCATTTTTTCGAAAAGTTTTATAGTATAATATTTAATATCTTTACAACAAATACAATACAACTTTTCTAGCTTGCATAATTTATATATTTTTTTTTTATCAATAATTAAATCCTTTTTAGAAAGTCTTTTAACTACTTTTTAAATATTTTTAATATTTTTAGATAACAAATACCCGAATTGATAATACTATACTTTTATAGATTTCAAAATAAAGTTTATTGCAAATGGTAAAACAATTAATAGTGTATTATAAACTTTAAGTTTATCGATTAATTAAATGCAAAAATATTGATTTATTTGAAAAATGATTTGTAACTTTACATTTACTATTATTTTTAGAGTATTACTATTTGAATTAAGTTTTGTATATACTTTTTTATTCCAAAGTTTTAAACTTAAGAATAGTTTAATTGGTATATCTTTAAAATAAAGACAATTAGTTAGTATAATTGAATTTGTTAATTTATTAGGTATTTTGTATTAAAATATAATAGTACCTTTTTTATTTAAAACAATTTTATTATTTGTAAATATTAACATTAAATCGTTTGCTTTTTATTTTAAAAAAGTTTTATAAATTTTAAAATCATTTCAATCCTATAAGCAATACAATAATACTTTTATATCAAATAATTAAATACTATATATATAATTCCAATATTCCTTTTTTTTAATTGTTTATAGAAATAAAAGATTTATTAAATTAGTAATATTAATAATGTTAAATATTAACTTTAAATTTGATAATTTCAATATATTTTTTGTTAAAGCTAAAAATACTAAAAACTTATTAAAATAAACTAAGAATAAAGTAAAAATGCTTTATTTATTAATACCAAAATTCTTTCTTTTTTTATTAATATCTTTTGCATTTTTTAAAGCCTTTTATTATTCATTTTACTTCAAATATTTCTTACCTAAATTATTATCTTCCCAGGCTTTTAAGCCTTTGCATTTTTTAAATTATATAAACATTTATTAATATAATTTTTATAAACATTAAATTTATTGTAATAATTGTATTTAATCTTTTTGTTAAAATTACTATTACTTTTTTTGTTTTTCTTATTATTATTTTTATTATTTTTGTTTTATTTTATACTACAAATTTTATTCCTATATAATATAAAATTTAATTTAATAATACTTTTACTCTTTCTTATTTTATTAACAAAATTATTAATTAAATTATATAAATTTACAAACTCCTTGCTGTTTTGAACTAAAAATAAATACTAATTTGCTTATATAAAAAAGTATTTTGATATCTTACTAAAAAACTAAATATAGTAATTTAAATTCAAAAATTTGATATTTAAATTATTAAGTTATACAATACTCAACTTGTATTCTACAATAAACTTGTCGACAGAATTATAATCGTATAACTCTAGATTCAGGAATTACATCTATTTATTAGTATATAAATAATATTCTAAACTGTAATAATAGTTTTTAAATAATTTGATCATCTTTTTAATATTATTACACTTTTTAATTACTAGATTTAAAATATTTTAAACTAAATTGTAAATATTAAATTTTATCTTTAAATTTATTATATTTTAGTAATTCTACAAATTGAAATCTTTTTTGAAACCATTTTCTTTTTTTTCTTTTGTATTTATTTTAATATAAAAATCAATAAGTTTATTTACATCGTCCTTTAAACAATCTGTTAAACTATTTATATTTGCTATATCCATTATATTTTCCAATTAAATATTGAAGTTTTCTATACCTTTAAAATATAATTATATTTGTAAAATTAAATTATTAGATATTATAATCAATATCAATCTAGTTTTACTACTTATCTCCGCCATCATAGGTTTCGATAAAACAATAGATTTAAATTCAAATGATTTTTTTTTTTCAACATTTAAATCGAAAATACCCTGATTTTTTAAAGAAAATATTTTAGCATTAAGTTTTTTTTTTTTTGTTTTTGCGCTCATTATTCTCTTAATTATTTTTTATCTGATTTTTCTATGAAAAAGTATTTTTAATATAATACACCTTTAAATACAAAAAAATACTTAAAACTTTCTTATAAACCTATATCGCCAAACTCATAATTTGTTAAAGTTTTTAATAAATTTCATATAAAATAATTTAAATAGAGTAGGTTTTGTAGCACTTATATTGATTAAAAAGAATAAAAGAGTTAAACTTTTCTATATAAGACTATATACTTGATTCAGATAAAGAAAGATATTAAACCTAATTAGGCTTAATCTCCGAATAGTACGGTTGCTGATTATTCTCAACATTTTTAATTAATCTTTTTTTAATTTTTTTTTTAATTAATCTTTTTTATTTTTATTTTTTTTAATTAATCTTTTTTATTTTTATTTTTTTTTAATTATTTTTATTTTTATTTTTATTTTTATTTTTATTTTTATTTTTATTTTTATTTATATTTTTTTTTATTTTTTTTTTAAAAACAAAAGCTAACTACATTACCACTATACTACAAATACATTTAATTTTTTATATAATAAAGTTTCTTTTAAAATATTATAAATCAAACTTTAAATATTTTTTATATTGTTAGATTATTATATTAAAATATTATTATTATTATAATTATTATTATTATTATGATTGTTATTATTATTATTATTATTATTATTATTATTATTATTATTATTATTATTATTATTATTA
>NGKI01000001.1:2969920-2980545 GCA_002162615.1 Myriosclerotinia duriaeana
GGGGGTTTGGGAGGAGCAATGTGGAGGTTGGAAAGTTGGGATGATATTGTAGATAGTCTTGGGATGAGATGGGTAACTAAAAAATAATGGCAATGATAGGGAAGTTGGGACGATATGTCACAATCATGAGAGAAGATGAGATAGGATGCGATCTTGGCAATTGGACATGAGTTTATATAAATACTGAAGTATCTAGACCCAAATATCTCTCGTCGAAGATCCCATCGACTAGGTGGGGAATATAGGCAATTGAATTGGACGCATAACTTGAAAGGGAGGGTTAGAAGTTTTTTGTCTTTTATGGGAGACGATCATGTTGAAGCGAAGGGATGAAGAGGTAGATAAGAGGAAGAGTGAATAGGGACCTTTTCATAATGACCACCTCGGTGTGAAGCTCTCGAAAAATGGAAGTTTAGGAGGAGTTTTGAAAGGATTTTGTATACGCCACTACATGATCAATTATGAGGTTCTTCCGCCACCTTTGAATTACTTCTACAATATGACCAGAAAATTCACTCATACGTTCACAGCCTCCCGCAACCGTGACCTCTACTTTATTATTTAAAAGCACGATTGCACTTGAAAGATATCCATGGATTACTGTATCACCATATGCTAGAAAGAGAACCTAGGTTTCGTGGCCGCGCACGCAACGCATTTCTCCGATCTCAAAGGAATTGCTCGGTTAACTGAGGTATAACTTCAACGTAGTATAGTATTGAGAAGATGGGGTAGATGAGAGGAGGTTGTAGTTATTAGACGAGAAATAGTGATTGGATGAGAGATAGTGATTGGATGAGAGATAGTGATTGGATGAGAGATAGTGATTGGATGAGAGATAGTGATTGGATGAGAGATAGTGATTGGATGAGAGATAGTGATTGGATGAGAGATAGTGATTGGATGAGGAGAGAATGTTTAGACAATACATGCAGTGAGATTAGACGAGTGTGGGAGTAAAAATGCTCGTCTCTGATTTCTCATTCGCTTCATCTCTGCTGTGGCAGAATCAAAAAGATCCATGCCGGGCCAAAACACACCCTTCAATTTCGCACTATCCGAAAGCTTCTCAGTAATCTCAGCATCTGCCCCTTCCTCCTTCAATGGAGTAGTAAGATTATATTCAAATAGACCCAGCATTAAAAATCAAAGGCATCGAATACCAGGTCCATGGAGACCAAACCCAACAACAACAGCCGCAACGATTACATACACAAACAAATACAAGCCCCTGGAAACCTAAAAGCTACCACCCCCCAGTATGTCGCTAGCCATGCCATCTCTCTTTGACACTTGGAACATCCTTATTGCGGCTTGGGGGGCCAACTGAAAGCTTTGCTAATTTCATATCATCAGCTTGTTCTTCTTGGGTTTGTAGTAAAGATGATTTGGGAATAGAGCTAGCTCCCTTGTATCTGAGTTTAAGAATGTGATGCGAGGTAGAGGCTAGCAAAGGCGGATTAGCCGACAAAGCCTGCAGGAGGGCGGAGTGCGGAGCACTATTCACTGGAATAGTTTTGGGGCTGAATATGGACTCGATAGGATTTTGTTCTCCTTCCTCATCACTACCTATGTTCCCCGCTCTGTACAATGACACTAATTCACTGGGAAACCTACCGGATCTGTAGTATAATGACTATTCTAGTACAAGTACTGCGGTAAAGTTACCTATATAAGGCTTGCGTTTCTCACAATCATTTAATTATCCCACAATACATCGCCAATACATATCCGCACGAGAGGTTATGAATGCCCTGTCAAAGGGTGCGGAGTCTACAAACATGTTAGTTTGCTCAATCTAATATGGACCCGGGTTTGCGTACTTTTGAAGTTGTTTCAGATGAGATATTCTTTTGTTAAGCACTCGTTTCAAGAATAGATAGAAATGTGGGAAATGAGGGAGACGAGAGTATTAGATGACGGCGATAGAATTTTTTCGTTGAAGTGGGGAATTGATACGAGGAAATCAGATCAGATGAGATAATATTATTAAGATGAGACAACATTATTACAGTATAGCACATGCCAAGTCCAGAGTGAAAGCATGGAAATTTTATGCTGTATAAAATATAGTTCGAGAAGTGAGCTCAAAATCTCAGGACAGAGTCCCTGTAAGCTATTTCGGCAGCACGTTACTATTGCTACTTGCGGAGGCACAACTGGACAGTCCTGTTGTCTTTTATCCTTACTAGAACCATTTCTCGGGTATGCATCGAACTAGACATCATATTATTCACCAACGCTGAATGGAATGTTTAGACCACGTAATCCAATTAGATGATGTTTAAAGCTCCGCTCTGAACTAGTGAATAGTTATCTAATTTCATAAACTTAGCCCCTCAAACTTCAAAGTGACTTACTTAAACCTGTTCTAGTCATTGTAGAAGGACCTCGGGAATCTAGAACGTATTTTAGGATTCCCGATCATTCTGGAGCTATCATTTAAGCCATGTTATGAGTAAAGTAAAAGTTACAGGTACTCGTCGTCTGTTTGCTTATTAGACCAAGTGTCTACAAATAGCGACAACAAATTCCAAATCAAGTAACTGACTTGGCATTGTTAGCCAGCTTGGCTTTTTGAAGAATCTGGGGACTATCGTTGAGATGATATGAAATAAGGCGATATCAAAAAAAAAGGCATAACGTTTGACATGTAGAATTAAGTTCATCTGTTCACTGAGTTCTATACCCATCTGAACGCCCTCCCCGCCGCCTCGCAACTGCTGTCAGCGGTTACAAATAACACTCACTGTCCTATTTTTCTGCCATCTCAACGAAATTATGATAATTCGCTTGGGTTAAAATTAGAGGAGAATCTACAAATTAGCAAAATTTGACTGACCTTGGATTTCTCTGCCATTATGTTCCCACGATGATTGCAAAACGATCGAAATGCGTTTCTGGCAATCCAGTCCCCTGCCCCGTATTTTGTTTCGAGCCACTGAGCTTGACCTTAATCATCAGTGTAACCTGGTTTTTAAATAGAAGAACGGAGATCAAATAACTCTAAGTGAATGTAGTTCATTAGTCAGAGAGCTTCGGAAAGGAGTTAGGAGTTAACCGAAGTGAATTTGTATGCCATCACTTGTGAGAATACATAATAGTGAATGATCTAGTTATCACTCTTTCAAGGTAGCCTTGGAAATTAGCAGAAACTCAAGATTAAGAAAAGGGGATTAGACTTTGAGACCTATGCCTAGAGTGACCCAGTAGAAATTTTGGCCATAAAAACAAAAGAATGCGAGGACATTGTTAGCCTGTTGATCTTGGGGCCGCGCACAGATCTCGTTGTAATGATTTTGGTGTCTTTTCGGTATAACAGTGCCATCGGTTCAATTATATCTTGCTTTGATTGCCATTGTCTCTCCAAAGCTACTGTTCTCATATCGGAAACACTGCACTGCTATCTTATGATACCAACCCCTAAAACCCAAAGAACGGAACAGAATAAGATCTTTAAATCCTTGACGCCAAACCGATAATCAATGTTTGTGTACTAGCGAACCAATCTAGATGGCCGAACGAGGAAATTGCAGTGGACGAGGCAGCTATATCAGTGCCGGGACTCCCGAGACTTTGAATACAGGCTCCATCGACGATGTGCAACAAATACCTCTATTTCACGTGGAATGATGATTACTGGCGAAAGAAAAATGCTGTGCGACGTGTATCTTACACGCTCTATTTAGCTTTCCAAGACTTAGACGCTAAATGGCTCATGCATAAGCTGACGCCGATGAAACAGAGATGCAATAATTCTTTTGCATTAAACAACTTTACGTCTCCATCAACCCACTAGTCCCAGCGATAGTAAGGCTCTTTGAGTATCATATGTCGTACCCACAGGATTCGGTCAAAAAGATACTACTCGCAGAAAATCAACAGGTTTCCCCCCCAATGATTCCTACCGTATCCTTTGTCCTGGACACGTCTCTACCATCTTTTGAGCAGATATTCATAACAATGAGGGCCTGTATATTCGTGTCGAAAACGAAATGGACAGTTGTATGAGTGCAAGACAAACAATACCGTGACAATATACTATCATACACCGTGACGAAGTTGTCGGCGATTAGTTGCAAGGTACGCAAAACGCCTAATGACGGAGGTAAATGATGGATACCCCAGAAGACTAATATAAAACTTAAAGGACAAAACTGAAGAGTCATCTCAAACTTGTATGACTAAATATAATAACATCGATTTTTGATAGATTATTATTAGGGTGACGGGTCGACTTTGAGATAATTTCTATTTGGCGGGCTTCGTCGCTGTTTTAGGCATTTTCAACATGCTCTAATAGCAGCATTGATCACATGTCGTGACCTAGTTATCAAGAAGAAACAAACAATCACAATATCAATAATTAAGTACCCTAAAACCATCATCAGACATGTCAGTAATTATCAAAGGTTTTCTGAATACACCTGAATACCCCCCATACATTCACATTCATTCCCAAACTTTCATTTCTGGCTTCACCGGATCTGGGTAAGTATTCTGTGCCGTCGAGTAGAGTTTCAAACTTGATACCTCGGCGGTTTGTCCACCCGTAGACCAGAGATCTACGATCCCACCAAAAATACCAACAGGCACGTTGTCCTGTGGTGTCCAAAACCCCATGATGGCGACGCATCTCATCCCAGAAGATATAGTAGGGGCTTTGTCGTTCTTGCCGAGATCCTCCAACTTCAAGAAAACCGCATCAGAAATATACGGGGCGGGGTTTGTCTTTGGTGCTAAGGAGCGTATCTCAACTCCAGTTTCAGTCTGGACGTAATGTAGATACCATTTGATGTCCAAATTCTTCAACAAGGAAAACGTTTGGTTTTTCTCAGGTGGTTGAACAAACACTGTCATAGTGTTGTCAAGTGACAGGCGTGGCAGCAGATTTCGGGACCCGGTGCCTATTTGCGTATCTACAAACAGTCCAACTGGAATCAGGAGGCCATCGACAATGTTAATCCATCGAAAATCGCCCGCCCACCAGCCGTGGTTCACTGGGAATAAAGGCTGGGGCAAAAGGAGCATTGTCCATTGATATTTTTCAAACAAAGCGCTCAGAAATATAATCTTGATGTTATCAATGGGAAGTTCGTACTTGACAGGGACGCCTTCAAGCTCCATTGCTCCAATCAAGGCCCAGCAAGAATCCTGTGGCATGCCGAATTCACGACTCTGCTTGCCACTAAGT
Source organism: Myriosclerotinia duriaeana (assembly GCA_002162615.1). Classification (NCBI taxonomy): domain Eukaryota; kingdom Fungi; phylum Ascomycota; class Leotiomycetes; order Helotiales; family Sclerotiniaceae; genus Myriosclerotinia; species Myriosclerotinia duriaeana. The sequence continues at coordinate 2,975,115 of NGKI01000001.1, forward strand.
ATATACAGCGGAGAAGCTTTACCGTAAGCAACAAGGCCAGAGGAAACCAGAGTCTGAAGGGTCTGACGGAATTCGTTTGCTAGGTCGACCGACTCGTCAATCAATTCGCCGACCCTATTCTGAGGCTCTTGTTCATTGGCTTGCAAATAGAATGATTGGGCTACCCCGATGGCAAGTGTAGTAATCCTAGCCGTCAAGTCAATCACAGAGGCACGTCCTTGATTGTGCTGAAACGTGTCGTCCTGGAGGGTGTTGCTTGCACCGTCAACCAAGACTGTTTCAGGAAGTAACACGCCTTCTTGGAGCGTCCAACCCGAAACTAGCCACCGCTCTCCTTCCTCGCGGGTGCGGGAACGGGTGAGCAATTGTACTATCTCGTCAAAATATGCCTTGGGCTCGGTTGGTAGGGTCCCCTTTTCTTTCGAACCAGCCAAAAGTAGCGTCTTTAATGGAGTTTGTAAGTTCCAGTACGTCGAATGAAGCCACACTATACTTTTCTTTGCGTTGCGATATATGTTCCTAGTGGACTACTTAGCTATATTACAGCGATTAGAGGAACAGGTGAACCAACAGTTGCTTCCCAATTTCCTGGTGCTTTGCGCTCCTCAAGAGAGGAGTAATGGTACGTTCACCATTCAAAGTTTCTTGAGGGACACACATCCAGTCCCACCAAATGTAACGAGTGCCGATGGTTTTCATCACCCCCTTCGCTACATCAAGGTTGAATCCAGTGGTCGTTGGCACGTCCCAAAGAAGACCATCTGGTAATTCATTGTCTGGCTGCGGCCTGCTGAGGTCTGCGATATAACCCCAAGTATAAGAGACAATGCCATAACCCTCGGGCTCAAGGGTACTGGCAACATCGATGTATCGTTCAAGCTTCCAATTCTGAAGATCAAGGAGCCATCGAGGGTTGTTTGGATCGTTAGGGGGAATCAGCTCGTCTCTCCTATCTGGTTCCATCTTCAAAGTTTCAAAAAGTGATCAAGCTTGGAAACCGGATTTTTCAAACCCAGCAATTGGTGAAAGTTAGAGGCGAGGGATCATCTTTGTGACTGCTGTATTTTACCACGTGACCGATGTTCATACTTCATATAACTTTACTTTCCAGATTTGGGCCCCATTACACAAAAGCGGCATGTAGTGGTCTTAGATATGGTCACAATTTCGGTACGATGGTGCACTGCATCTGTTATCAGTGTTCACATCTAATGGAGAAGCCCCGATATAGTTCTCAGCGCATATGTAATGTCGTCTTCTTCCATCCCATCCTTTCTTCTTCCGCAGTTGATAGTCTCCAGTCCTGCATGCATGTCCTGTCTCAGGCTCGAAGGCGGGAAAGTTACTAGCTGTAAGCACTAAAATCGGACATCAATGCATCGTCTCCTATCCATATCATTTGAACCTCCGAATTTACTTCATATGGACCCTATTTTTCCATTACAGCGTGTAAGAACAATTTGAGTCTGACTATTGGCCGGTAAAACAGGGAGATTGATATTCTGAAGTCGGAAAAAGTGAAAATTGGCTGGCTGTAAGCATTTGAATCGGGTATTAATGCATTGTCTCCCATATGATATCAATTTCTAGAGTCGTCTAATGTACACCTTTTACGTATTACAGAAGAGGGGCTTAAAAGTTGGAAAGCGGGGAAGTTGTAGGGCAGTGGCTGGCTGTAAGCACTCTAATCCAAGATCACCTTTCACAGCGATAATGTGCAAGGCCACTTTATGCATTGTGCCATGCTGTGTTGCAGTCGGTGGAAGCATAGCTTTGGTCTTGAAGTGGCTAAATTTGAGGTCAGATGACAATAATGATATCGGTTGGCTTGGGGAAATACGCATTATATTCGCCTTGCATAGTACAAGGTGATCTGCAGCTCTGAGGCGTGAAAATGGCTGGCTGTAAACACTCAGATGGGAAATATTTTCCTATATCATCTCGTCTAGTTTGATTCGGAGTATTTGGCTGTGAATACTTTGATCTATCACCTTTGCTGCAATAATTTCGAATTCATTTGATATGCGAACCATCGTTTTTTGGATAACGGAGGTGTAGGCTAAAGTTCGAAAACGGGAACGTGGCTGGCTGTAAGTACTTTGATCGATCATCTTGGCTGCATAATCTTCGAATTTATCTGACATGCATATCATTGTTTCCTTGGCTAACGGAGGTGTAGGCTAAAGTTCGAAAACGGGAACGTGGCTGGCGGCCAGCACTCTGATTGGAGTATCTCACTAAATGGTTTATCAGGAGTGATATAAAGTATGCTCATACTGGAGGATCTTTCATTTCAACCTAAAACCCGTTTTCATCCACAAGCTACGGCTATTACTAGCAGTTCATCAAAAGTATATTTTAACACTACATATCTTACCAATACTCCAGACTCCAGTCAACACAGCCAAAGGGCACCCAGAACCACCGTCTTTGCCGAAAACATGAGTTCAGAAAGTTTTCTTCAATTGCTGCAATGCCATCTTTTGAATCGTCTGGGAGAAGCTGACCATGTTTGTGCCATTATCGACGATCTACATTTCACCACCATATTGCCCGGAAGAGAAGTGTTTCATCACAGCACTATCATTAAGAAGTTCATGATCCAAGGAGCTAGTGGCGAACAGCAATTTTTTGGCTTTCCAGAGCCCCTCGAATTCCCGCATCATACTGTCATTGTATTGACTTGGGAGGAGTCGCTATGTCTTGATATTTATCCTAATGATCCTGAGTATACAGAACCCAGGCCTGCTGCTCGTATCCCGCTACTTCCAATCGAACCAGATCGAGAAATCGATATTTCTGTCGGGCGAATGCATCAAAACACCCAGGAAATCTTGGAGAAGGCCATGAAGCGGCTTGATCTTATTGAAGCTCCTCTAAAATCCAGGTTTGTTATATCCTCTATCCAGATTCTAGCTGCTGACTTTCACCAGACCTGATCTACCCAGATTTCAGTACTCCCCAGCTGCAACGCGAGTCTTGCTTGGCTTGGATGAACTGATGCGCCCGAGTAAGGTGGCTTCACCATCACCACCAGCAGCACCACCAATCACAATGAGTGTAGAAAGCAGTTCTGCAGAGGCGGATGAATCAGTTTCAGCCAGCGCAGCACCACCAGCGGCAACCAAGGACGAATCACTTGCCGACGTCATGGCCATCTTAAGTGATGACAAGAAACCAGCCGCAACTCAGGTTAAGGATGGGGTGGCACCCAAACCGCCAACCCTCGCAGTTGAACCAACTATTACGCCCGACACCTCGGATGCTGACAAATCAGCAGCATATCAGATGTACAACTATGCAAACAAATTGTCTGGTTTGGCGGGTTTGTTCCAGGCTATCCTCAAGGTTAAGAAGATGCAAGATGATGGACGCAAGACGCCTTATTTGGTTACCGATCCTGTTTCAGCCAGTTTGGCATTCGATGAAAATGCAAATTTTGCCTGGCAAGTGATAACAGGTAGCTCGGTTGGAGGTGGATTATCAGGTTACTATGTAAGTATACTCTCTAATATTTACCTGATCTGTGCATATCTTGCTACTGCCAAGTTGAAGCTTCTTACATGAAAAATGTAGATGCTCCCCGGTACCTCTAGCGGATCCTTCAACAAAGACGTCGAAAAAGCCGACTTCAAACTCAGCTTTACCAAGGACCTCTTCGCACCATATGGAATCGAATCCGATAAGGAGGAACAAATAGCAGGAGCCATTGAACAATACATATCAGCTGTTGCCGCAATCAAACTCGATTCGAGCGATACGAGAAGAACCGTCTCTCACTTCATCCCCATGAACCTCGTTCAGCACATCAACATCAGCGGAAATGACGATGATAAACTCATGGTGTATCAACCCCGAGTCAAGTTCTTCTACTTGCATATCGACGGCGAGGCATACACTCAATCTATCAGTACCTGCCTTGGTAGTGAGTCGACCGAGCGATTCAAGTTCAGTATGAATTATGCAGTCTTCCAAGCTGATGTAAATTGGGAGGAGGTCCAGAAGAATGCCGAGAAACTCGATAAAGTTTTCCAGATCCTTAGTAATGAAAATTTGGACGCGTATGTTGCCGAGGCAGGTGTGATTTCTAAGATTGGGGCTGGCAATAATAATCCTGGGACGAGCGATCCGGGTATGCCTGGTCCGGTTGATCCCGAAGGATAGATATTGATTTGCTGATGTGTCTGTTGTCAATTCAACATTGGCAAGATAGAAAGCCGATGGAGCTGTGCGCCGTACGGCGAATGATGAGGTGGAATCATGATTCTTGCCTTTTAAGCTTACTATCTTTTAGTTTGATCAATGGAAACAAAATGTTATTCTTGATGTGTACCAATTGACCCTTACACTTCACTACCAATGGTCTCCAGGGCTTGGAGATCTACTCTAATCTCGTGATTATAAGTAACACAACTAAAATGTCCAATAGTTCGGACTACTATAGCAGACCAGACGCAAGCTTTCAATGCCCAGAAAGCCTTCCATGACTCTCGTCATCCCTGTATGGGCACTTGTACCCCATTCGGGGGGTTTGAGGCCTATAGGGAGGGTATTTACCCTATCCTGTTGGATTTCATAGAATATTTACTCCAAAAACCGGTCGGATATGGGTATCATCCTGGGCTATTAGTTAGCCCTGTGATTATCCCATAGTCGTCGAAAGTTAAGCTTATTCCCAACTTATAATAAACAATTCTATATTATCCTCCAACCCCAAACTAATCCTATTATACCTTTTAACTTTACATTTTATATAATACCTAGCGCTATTTAAACTAGTACTATTACATCCTTCAGTTCTACATATCAATTCCAGTTATATACTAATCACATATCTATACCCACCCAGCAATCTACTGGACTTATACCCGGCTATATTTAGAATAAATGATTCTACCCTGCAAAGTAAAACAAAGTAAAACAAAGTATTTAAACCGACAAGAAACACCCCGGAGAACCCTGCCCAACCCTATCGTCATCATTGTCTTTACGACTTATGACATTTGCCGTTACCATTGGGAATCTCACAGTATTCGTCATCCTCATCACGTAATCAGGTTACTATTCCGACACTGGTAGGCTTGAGTAAATATTGCGCTTCTTTGGGGCTTCTAGTGATGTGGTTATCATCTTTTCAAAAGTCTTTTAAGTAGATTGCAAGATTAGTCCATTGATCCTAAGAGAAAAGCGATTCCAACGAACTCTTGCTTGCGCAGACTTCATGACTTGGGTGTACGGAAGAAAACTCAAAAAGAACACGATATGTTATCATATGTTTATTAAAGAATATCATAGAAAAGCTACCCAAGAAGACTCTGTAGGCAGCAAGGTATCTAAGACCCGCCTGACCTCGCCACTCAAAATACCACCAAAACCCAGGCAAGTACCAAACCATAAAGTCGCGCAAATCTGCCACGATGTATAAACTTTC
>NGKI01000001.1:2980564-3043684 GCA_002162615.1 Myriosclerotinia duriaeana
CCCCCTCATCCACAAATTATCTAGTATTGTAGTCATGGACTTTAATCGCCCATGCTGGAAGCCTCTCGCTCTCGCTGAATTCCTCTTTATCATAGCCAGCTGCATTTGCGGTATCAACAAGTGTCCTTGCGAGTTGATGAGCGGCACCTCTTTGACTACGACTCCAATGAGTGGCTTTCATCATGATCTGTCTTAGAGAAGGTGAGTAGAAACCACCTATATCAAGTACCTCTTTGCGAGAAGCTGTAGTTGACAGCCACACGCCAGCACTGATATTATTCTTTTTATATGTTTGAAGATTGAAATGCGACCATGCTCCCACCCAGTTAATTCCATTGGTCTTCTCATTCGTAGGCGTACATAGATTGTATATACACATTCCAAGTGAGTAGAGATCACTTTCGAAAGTATGGGATTGACCAGGAGGGAAATAGCTAATGAGCCGAGGGTCCTTTGGGATCGATGGCCAAAGGAGTTCAGGTGCGAAAAAATAAACAGATCCATTTGCAAAACCTCCAGTTTCTGCAATCTCACGAGGATCATCAGTAGCCAAACCAAAATCACTTATAACTAGATAAGGATATTTCTTAGATTTGAAATCGGATCTGGATCTTATGAGGATATTATCGGGTTTCATATCACGATGTAGGATTGGTTTCCAACCCTTTTCAGGCCCAGTCGCTATGGCATTTTCATCACTCGCAAAACTCTTCCCACCCCAAAGATAGGCCAGGGCATCGCAGAGTCCAGACATGGCGTGCCAGACGAAACGTTCGGGTATGCGAGCAGCCTCGTTCGTGTGTAGACGTTCAGCATAACATTTGATGAGATCATTGAGAGAGCCCAAATCGCAAAATTCGAGATATAAAGATCCACTTGTTGGGTTTACCATATCTGGGGCTATGAAACCCTCGATAAAACCGGCGAGAGCACCATGTATCACCCTGTGAGTAATCAGTATTTCGGCTACGCCGGCACCTGGCTGTCCATCTTGTCGGGTTCGCAAGTCTCTCTCCTTGAATCTCTTTTCAACATAGAGCTTATCCTTCATAGCACCCCTATGTCGTACAACAAATACTCCTCCGTTCATGCCGCCTATAGTACCACCTCCATCGTCTATGGTGTGTACGATTTCGAATTCATGGCGTGTGTCTTTATTCTTGATGTGTGTACGTCGTTTATTCTTCATTACATCTCGAGTATTCTTAGTGACAGTCGCAGATTCCCGAACCAGCCTAGAAACTTTGAGAAGATGGGAGTCTAATACGTCCGGGTTGAGACGTGGATTTTCCATTGACCTGGCCTTGGTTTGCGTATTATAGTAGTATTCACAAGGTTGTGGAACAGACCGATCAATTCTAAGTTGCCATGGCTTTGGAATCACACCATACTTCGGATGATCGTATGTCGACTCTCCTTTAGGACCAATGAAGTAAACTCGGTCGTTAACATCAAATCGACCAACCCATCCGGGAGGCAGTGTTGTCATTTCTGGGAGGTTTGGGTTTGTCATCATGCTGAAAAGCTCTGTAAGTGTGAAAAGGGAAATGGTGGTACTCCATAGAGCTTTTGCTAACACAAAACTTGTGATGGTTCCAGCATATATCTGGTGTCTAGTAATGGATTGAGACGAAAAGAAGCAAAATATAGTGAAGATTAGTGCCTGAACTTTGAAAGTACACTGAAGTGATGCATGCGTGAATCATCCACTTAGAGTGCTAGGGCTCAAAATGTGAATATGAAATCTATAACAGTCATCAAAGTAAAGCCAAAACAAATATCATTAACGGAAACCAGAGACCGTTTCACAATTCTCATCAACAATGTGAACCAAATGGCGACTAAGAAAAATAAATATAGCTTCGAGCTGTGCAAACGTAGAGGGCAGCAGCTCCATCCTGTCCTCACCGACTTCAGTCCCAGGGAAAAGCATGATATAAAGGTCGTAGCAGAAAAGAATGATATCGATAGACCGAGGAAAGAAACGACGCAAAAGCCCGGAAAGATCACTATGAAGGGTCTGAGTGATGAAGATATCGGGCAACACGCCGTATCCTCTCATCCCAAAAATACGTATGAACAATTGCTACAAGACAATCAAGACTGTTACATAGCCGGACTATTGATGAGACACTTAGATGGTGATGATACCATTGACGAAAAGTTGGTGAGTGCAATCACCTTCCTTTCTTTGAGTGATAGCTCTTTTTGGGATAAAGTCAACTAACTTTGACATTCATGATATAGGAAAATGAAATCGCCCTAATGAGAATACATCAAGAAGTGCAACGAATGCCACGAAGACGACGCCCCCGACTTGGTATCAAAATGACATTTGATGACTACCGCGGAGAACTTCAAATCAGAGCGTTTTGGGCTAACATTAGAATGCAACTTCAGAGTGATGAAGAGGATGATAACATTGATGAGAGCAAATCAAGGGTTGTGAATCCAGTCGAAGACTCTATTGATAAGGACCATGTGAAGGCAAACATGAAAGAAAAAACTCGAGGATTGCGACCTCTAAAATTGGTAACGAAGGTATATGGACGTCAGGAAGCTAGATCTAGTAAATGGCTGGGAATGATGGGAGCGATGGGAGCGATGGGAGGTCTTCATTGTCCTCGCTCCACCATATTGGTGTCACAACCCCGGAAATTTTAAGCTTCTACAGTAACGGCATCGGCAAGTTCCGACATCTTCAAACCAATTCAACACGTAGGTATCTTTCGCAAGACACTCAAATCTTTGACATTCATTTTCCAAAATAAAATCACCGAATCATGGATCCATTTTCTGCCGAGGGCGAGCTTCTCAACTTGCACAACTATTTCCACCAGGCTCAATACCAAGAAGCCATTGATTTTGACACCAGCGCCCTTTCCCCCGAGAATGCACTCCCAGCTCGCATCATATCACTAAGAGCTCAAATCGCACTCGGACAAGCTGAAGATGTTCTCGCAGATGTACAAGGGGAAGATGCTGTGGAATTAAAGGCCGTAGGAGCTCTAGCTGTATCTGCGACTGGGGACGAAGAGAAAGCGGTAGAGATGGTGACGAAACTGGCGGAGGAATCGAGTGATAATGCGGTAGTGCAGGTATTGGGCGGAACAGTATTACAAGCTGCAGGAAAGAGTGAGGAAGCTCTACAATTATTGGCATTGCATCAGGGTAACCGTAAGTTGTTTACATTTGCATTAATTTATAGCAGCGGAGCGGGGCTAACAGTAGAAATTAGTTGAGGCTGTGGCTCTTATTGTTCAGATCCATTTGGAACAAAATCGTACCGATTTGGCTATCAAGGAGGTTCAACAAGCTAGAAGATGGGCTCAAGATAGTCTGCTAGTTAACCTGGCCGAGTCCTGGGTGGGACTTCGAGTTGTAGGTCATCTCGAGTTCAATTTACAAATATCCCCCGACTAATATCATCCAGGGTGGAGAGAAATACCAACAAGCATTCTATGTCTTCGAAGAACTCGCACAAGCTCCATCAACATCCTCGACTCAAAGTCTTGTTGCACAAGCTATCGCAGAAATTCATCTAGGAAGATTGGAGGAAGCAGAAGCAGCATTAGAACAAGCTTTCAGCAAGGACCCAGAGAATGCTGAAGTCCTCGCAAATAAAGTCGTTCTAAACACAATCTCAGGGAAGGATTCCAGTGATTTGTTGAGGTATGTTTGTCTTTCGTCGCAGATATCGCTTTTCGATGAATCGGTAGCGATTCAGTGTTGAATTATACTTGGACCTTCGAAGTTGTTTTTCCCATAAGAATTGAAGTAGCAATTTTAAGGTTCAGCATGTTTTTGAACATTGCTTAGAAACCCTTTGCTAATATTTATCGTTTAGTTCGTTAGGAAATACATCACCAGAACACGCATTCCTAAAGGATTTGGAGGAGAAGAGTTCATTATTCGATAAGGCAGCTACAAAATACTCTGCAAAGGTTGCCGCCGCATAAATACCCCTTAGTAGAAACGAAAATCTTTTGGGGCGTTGGGGGGAATTTATGCCATTGTTTAGCGAGTGATTAGGAGAACAGTCTCCTGTTTATTTAGTGATGAGAGGTTTTTGCGAAAGGCATACCGATTCCATATACGATCACAGAGCCGTAGCTGATGGGCACCTATGGCATTTTCCCAAACGGCGGCAGGTAGCATGCCAGATGATGGTGAATAAAGTGGTATAATCAAATAAAATTAGAGAAATGGGAAGAACATTGACCATCTATCAAGACCATCAAAATTTCATTCCATTCCACCGCCGTCTCACTAGTTGGATATATCGTAGCTGAATGTAACAATAATAAGTCCTGATCTCCAAAATGCAAACATACCGGTTCTGACACATTTTCAAGAACACGTAAGATCTACTAGGTACTTACTAGATAAATCTCACGATAACCTCATTTTAGTGATTTCACCATGATTTTCTTCCCCTTTCTGTTTACATAATCAATTAATCAATACGTACTGTACATACCGGTACTGTCCTTCCGTGCGAAACCAGGGGGAGGAAATGTGCATTGTGATGTCATTTCTCCCCATTTCCTCACCTCTATTCAGAATCTTTTTTAATTTTGATGATGGTAGGTAAAGACTCAGGTAGCAGGTAGAGTCAGATGCACATGTATGTATGTATGTATGTACACGCTGCGAATACGTGAGTCGTGAGTCGTGAGCTGCAAGTTGCAATATGCAATATGACGCTCTGAACAATGTGGCACAGTGGTACTTAGATGGTAGGCATCTGCCGCGCTGAGTTTGCAAGCTAAAAGGTACACAGTGATACAGCGGTACAGTATTAAACGTACATGTTGAGTCCCTTCAATTCAACCAACCAACCAACCAACCAATGATGATAAAAACGTGTCTACCTAGTATCGTCTACGTACGGAGTACATGAACACCCGTGTCAGTTTTATCGGTGAGGAAGCCAGAAAGTCAGAGAGTTAGAAAGTTAAAAAGCGCTTATATGTATCGTGGCTTGACCTCCCCGTATAGATATGCCTGGTGGTCTCCTGGACGGATGCATGCATGTACCACTACCATTCCCCCATTACCATTACCATGAATACCGTTGTCTACATGATTGCATTATTTGATTCAGTACGTGGGAAAATGCAAATCCCTTGTTGCAGATTTTTTCGAAACCCTCTCCTACGGTCCTACCATTTGATTCGGTTGTGATTCGGTTGTGGAACATCGGATTTATCACACAAGGGGTACGTACTGTAGCGAGTCTAGACCTATGATGTCATTCATGTACCTACCTAGTACGTACATCCTCTGTGTTTTCCTCGTTGCCATGAGGGTGCCCAGGTGAGGTGAGATTTTCCATGTGTGGCATCGTGAAATTTTCCACTCTTCGATTATCTTGTATATGATATATCCAATCATAATCCTTCAAAAGGACAACTTCACGCTTTCCATATGCTTCCCCACCACGTTCTAACCAATCCTAACAAACAGACAAACAAACTTGTTCACGCACTGCCCCTCACTCTCCCCCCACTACAGAATCCAGATACCAACCAACAGTAGTACCAAGATCGAAATTTGTACTATGAACATAGATATCTGAAATTTTCCATTTTTTTGGGCACTAATATCCTGAGATATTTATTCCGATTGGTTAGAAACTGTTCCGAGCTCTGGCTAGACTTAGACAGAGACCCATGGACTGACTGTTTCGTGTTATCGTGAGAAATTCTCAAGGTTTGGTGCGTGAGCACCGAGCATTGAGCTCAGATGCAGTTGCAGTTGCTTCATGTAGCATGGAGTCATTCATTTTTCTCAGAATGGGGTTTGAGGGGTGGAGGTTTGACGATTGAGGATGATTGGGAGTGTGGTGAGAAGGAGGGAATATGGGAATATAGGAATATGAATATGAATATAAAAATCTGGAAGCGCCCTCCTGGTATTGTATTCGATCAATAATCATTCGAGCATCTTATAATAATACCAACCAACAATCTGAAATCAACAAATCCAAATCCCCTCATCGGCGTCTAATATTCAACCAACCCTAAAATAAAAGACCCATATATATATCAACTCATTCCACTTTCCGCCTTTGTCCTCCAAGTTCGAGTCTCTAATTACATACATCACTTCTCCCATTCATCAACACCTTATCACAATCTATTTTCGCCTCTTGCCGTTCCTGGACGTCTAGTTCGAACCTACTACCTCACTAGTGTAGTGGCGTGCCCTGATCTATTATTTATTACTTTTCCCTTCATCTTAAACTTTTCTCAATGCCTTCTGCAACTACATTACCAACACTCGGTCTCCAAGATTTAGTAGTTAGAAAAACAAGTTACGCTCGCACGCAAGATCCAGACATGTTGAAGTGCAAGAGAAAGATTATTTGCTTTTCGGGTATGTATTTCCTCGCTTCTTATTCTTCCCCTTCAGGTCGTCTTCACTTCGAATTTACATTTTTTTTATGGGCATATACAGAGATAAGAATTATATACTAACAAACACCCATCAGATTTCGATGGCACAATCTTCATGCAAGATACCGGACATGTCCTCTTCGATGCCCATGGCTGCGGTGAAGAACGTCGTCTAATCCTCGACGAACAAATCAAGACGGGCGAACGCTCCTTCCGCGATGTATCAGAAGAGATGTGGGGATCTCTCCGCGTGCCATTCGAAGATGGTTTCACCATCATGGAGAAATCCCTTGAGATTGATCCTGATTTCCAAAAGTTCCATCGCTTTTGTATTGATAACAATATCCCCTTTAATGTCATCAGTGCAGGTCTAAAACCGGTGTTGAGGAGAGTTCTTGATAAGTTTTTGGGAGAGGAAGAAAGCAAACGGATTCAAATCGTGGCGAATGAGGCGGAGATTAGTGAGGATGGGAGTCAGTGGAAGCCGGTCTGGATACACGATACCGAGTTGGGACATGATAAAGCATTATCCATCACCGAGGCTCGAGAGCTCGCACAATTGGAGTGTGAGGATGGGACCATCCCGCTCATTGTGTTTATCGGGGATGGAGTATCCGATTTGCCTGCTGCGAGACAAGCGGATGTGTTGTTTGCGAGGAGGGGATTGAGGTTGGAGGAGTATTGTTTGGAGCATAAGATTGCTTATATTCCTTTTGATACTTTTGCGGATATTCAAAAGGAGGTGGAGAAGATTGCGGAGGAAGATCAACAGAAGACTGGTGGTGCGGGTAAGCCGGCGAGATTCAATCCCAGGGCTAACCTGTGGAGAAGAGTCTCGAGTAAGAGTGCTGTAAGTTTTCCTGGTTCCTGTTCAAGACTTCTTGATACTGATGTTGCATTCAAGGTTCCTTCATATGTTGCTGCTACTCCAACAAAGGAAGAAAAGATGTTCTTATGGCCGGAATCTTTCTCTGAGCTTAAAGAGAATCTACCACCGACTATTACAGAGGGGGTTGGTGCTTAGAAGCGATCGAGGATGGAGAGTCGTTTTCAGCTTCTTACATTTACTGTATTTTGTCCATTGATTTGTTTTATTTCATTTCCTCAAATCGCATGGCGTTGAGGTATAGGCATATAGTCAGCCGGTGGGATGTTATTTTTGGGGAGATGATGAGCTCAAGAGCATGATGGGTTCGAAAAATGAAAAGATTTCTATCTCGTATAGATGTATAGAATTATTTGCAATTGAAATTTGCTATATTGCAGAGATATTTTGGCATGTTTTGATTGCTTGTGTCTGTTGTATTGTACTGCCACTTGGCATTTCCACATGATTTTGAGACGGTCGGTAGGGAGATGTAAAATCTGCCTGTTCTGTTAGAGAAGGCTAATAGGATTGATGGGTAGACGGATGGTCGCATGGCTTTGTTTCATGCATGCGCGCGCACAAGCTTGAAAATGCAATGCATACTTGAGTGGTCTTTCTTTAGAGTACGAGTTGTACTGGTGTACGTAATTTCTTTTTTCGTTTTTGGATTGAGCCGGTTTTCTATTCCATTTCATTTTCTTATCCTTTCTTATCCTTTAACTTTGTTTCTTTTTCAGCAGTTGGGGTTTGGAAGGGAGAAGGGAATGGAAAGAGAAGTAAACAGGAAGGGGAAAGGGAAAGGGAGGCAAGGAGGTTAGATGAGTCTCGGGATAAGATGGAACGAAGTAGTAAAACAATAACCAAGAGTTGGACCTGAAACATTGATGGTGCTAGCCGAGACTCTAACTCGTTAATGGCCCCTCCCCCTTCAATCTGAAGCCCTTCAGCTTCTCTAGAACCCGCACCTCCCCGCACTGTCCCCTCTCTTCCTTTCACCCATCTTCACTCAACCAACCCATCCGATCAAACCCACTCGGTATGGCTTCCCTAAATGACAGACTCAAACGCCGCTCAGAGTTTTCATAATATTACACAAGGACGCCATAGACGCCGATCTCGAAGAAGCAGACCATGACGACTCCACTACATTCTGGCACCAAGCCCGCTTATTCACAAGAACCATTGCGAGTCGATACGCACAGACTGGACTTACTCATCCTAGCGAGCTGTGCGAGTACGATCTCGGCGAGCTATGGTATATGTGCGTCCAAGGAGCCAAAACTCATAGCTGCAGACCACCCTGCGCAAGACAGATTGGTGAGCCAAGTGCTACTGTACATACAAGAGAGATGGGTGTTCTCTCTCGGAAGATTGTGGAATTAAAGGGGAAGAGGGATGGATGGTATTGATCAAGAGATGGAAATAGCAAATACCGCCGATGGTAACATATGGAGCGAGCTTCCTTTCCTCGTGGAAGAAATCCGAGCAGCTTGGCGCTCCACAAGTATCCCTACCGCTCAGCGCCACAATCTAAGTGCTTTCATTGCCCGCCTCGCCTCGGTTGGAGTTCGTGTTCCTGAGTTGTGCTTGCTTGCCATTTGGATCCTGAGTTGTGCTTTCTTGCCATTTGGATCCTGCGTGATGCCCAGAAGACGCCGCGGCCGTTGACAGGTGCAGCAGAACCTCCTAAGCACGATTCTGAGAGAAAGGTCTGTCTACTATTGCTGATCTTTTACCCGTCGCAATAGTATGGTTTCAGTACTGCGGTCACAAAATCGAATCTCTCTGCATGCTGAATCAGAATTTCGAATATGGTATTTCGGATATGGGGGAGTTGGCTAGCAAGGCACGGGTTATGCCCGATTCGGGGTTCAGTTTCTGTCGCAAGGTGGATGATTTGGAGGGATAGGCTTGAAGAGATTAGTCGTTGTGGGAACGAGGAGGTCGCACTGCTGGCATCGAGAGCGTGGAAGGTGATGGAGTTCTGGGGGGACAGAATGGAGTCTAGAGATGGCACTGAGCAAGATATGGAGTGGTATTATAAGAGAAAGCAGTGATGTATATAGGGTAGAAGAAGGTGCTGTAAAGGCTCTAGGTCTACTTTCATCGATATACATGGGGTATTGAAAGGCGCGATGGGAATTTATGAGGAAAGTTATCTGGGTTGTTCTGAGTGGCCCGGGAGATATGTATGATGTTGGTCCGAAATATGCAGCATAATTCTTACCTTCCGGCGAGGGAATATCATGTTTGGCGATGATTTTGTAAAGGGGAAAGTTGTAACTATTTCTCAGTCTCCTTCTCTATCTCTTGCGCGATTGTATAGTACACTTTTCTGCGATTTCTCTTTTTTTTACTCCGTTACTTTCCTGATCACTGGGCGGATCATCTCCCTGCTCGCTATCGTCAATTTCTTTCACGATATCTTGGGTTCCATCTCGATGTGCTTGATGTTCTTGCTGTTGCCCCTTACCTTCATCTATGACCCAATAATGTACGTTTCGATCATAAAACCATTCTTATACTTCTTATTGCTATGATGCTTTCACATTTCGTGATTGGGTCTTGTATTCACAATGCTGACATTGTCATCCATTAACAATGGGATTGCCGGCCTATGGAGTAGATCCATCTGCAAGTAGTATAATACTCATATGGTCGTATATCTATATGTAATCCTCAAGAAACTGATTAACAACTCTCGGTATTTCAATGCAGGTTTATGTGTAACAGCTAAAGCCGGGAGCTGCGGCTACTCCAATGTATGTTTACACCATGACTATAAACATATCAATTATAATTGATTTGAATGATCAACATGGTTTATCAGCGAGTCTCTTTCCCGGCCTCTTCTGGCACCTGCTAGTATTGTATTTGACACGGGCATACCTACTTGGTCCTACACAAGCATCTCGGAAAGGCCAAGCATGATGTCATCGATACCTTGAGATCTCGGCAAGATATTCTTTCTCATGTATCATGTGAGTTTGGATCTCAAACTTTCCACCTCCGTATCCTCCATCTGGATATCCCGCAACTCATTCTTCCTTGTAAGTTGGATCCTAGATGGTGATTGCATCGCTAGATGTATAGTTTGGACGAAGTCATTTTGCAATATCGATAGCAGATCTGGGGGTAGAGGAATCTTTTTGCGCGGGGAATTTTGAGGAAGAAGGATGATGATGGATTTTTTGTTACATAGGGAGTTGTGGTTTGGGTGTGCGTTGTTTGCTTTTGGGGTGCTGAGATGGATGTTGTTTGAGGGGAGAGGGGGAT
Source organism: Myriosclerotinia duriaeana (assembly GCA_002162615.1). Classification (NCBI taxonomy): domain Eukaryota; kingdom Fungi; phylum Ascomycota; class Leotiomycetes; order Helotiales; family Sclerotiniaceae; genus Myriosclerotinia; species Myriosclerotinia duriaeana. Next base: position 2,991,110 of record NGKI01000001.1, read on the forward strand.
TGTGGGGAGGTGGGGTTCCTTATGTGAGGGTTGGTGAGAGGATGATTGGGAGGCCGGGGGTGGTGGCGTAGTTGAGGGGTGTTGGAGTAGTGTAGGAGGGTGGTGGCGAGGGTTGTAGTAGAGGGGGTGAGAGGAGGGGGTTGTAGATTTTGAAATAAAGTTAAATATTCAAATAATATAGAATTTTTCTTTATAAAAGAAAATATAGCATTTTGTATTTATTATAAAATAGTTTAAAACTATTTAAAAAATATATAAATTTTTAAATTTTTATAAATTTTATAAATATTATAAATATTATATAAATTAATTTTTTAATAAATTACAATATATAATTATGTAATTATTTAATATACTTATTTCATAAAAATTTATATTACTATTTTTTTCTCTTTCTCTTTTCAAATTGACATCTAATACTATCTAGGTATTATTAATATAATACTATTTAATTACTCCGTAAAGATTTGTCATTTAAGTAACTAAACTTAGCCTAAAGAAAAACAAGCTCCCGCCAACACGCAACCAACGCGGACGCGATTTAAATTGTCCGTCCATAGTTAAAGCCGGGTGGAAGCGAAGGGTTGAGGTTGGTGGCATGGCGAAGTGCTTGGGACTTCTTGGTAATGATTGGTTGGTTGGTTGGTTGTTGTAGGACTAGGTAATATTTCTATGCTTGGGAAAAGATATCCATTCGTTTTTCATGTATATTTCTATGATATCTAAGTGGTAAGTGCCTAGTATGTCAGTGGCTGAGGAATGGTTCCTATGGCTAAAGAGTATAGGAATATGGGATTGATTTGCTTTTCTTGGTGGGTGGTTAACTTAATTTGATTGAGGGATTTAAGGTTACAAGGAGATTATTATATGCAACTCGGCAAGGCAATGCAGAGGGATTTATTATTATTTACTTTCCGATTTCCGTGGTACAGCATTAGGTAAGATCTTACTAGGTATGACATTAGAGCGGCTAGAGAGCTGTAGCGAGCCGATGATATGATTAGTTAGGGGGTGCGGATACGAGTAGGGAGAAAATGATTTAAGATGCATATTATGATATTAGGTAGGTAGAGAGATTCAATTCCATTTGCAATCATTATTTGTATTAGGTAGGTGGGTGGCTTAAAATTGGTAGATGATCTTGTTGGTTTTTTTCAGAGTAGATGCTTTAACCGAGATGAGGAAGGGGATGAGGTCCATGAGGAAGGGGATGAGGAAAGGCTTTGTCGTAAGAGGTCATGATGAAACTAGATTGGTACTACTCTGTACTTGAGGACGCCCAAGATGCTAATGGCTATTGTTAGAACAGGGTTTGGGTTTGGTTCGATGATAAAAGTATTAAGCCTGCCTGATGGGAGTCGGGTCTATGTTGTTGAGACCTTTGTGAATAATCTTACAATTATTCATCATGATTCAATCAATAGGTAATGATATGGATTATGGATAGATGGGATTTGTAGAATGATCTACCCGCAAAACGCTGGCGGCACTTTCTGGCAGTGCAGCGACAAACAAGATAAAGTATATTTTATTGTTCCTTGTTGAGTGACCGTAACCGGATAGATAGATAGATGATTGAATAATTGATGAATTAATAAACCGTTTATGTACTTATGTATACTCCGTCCTCTCAATGATTACCCCTGGCTTGGATTCATATTCTCAAATTCCCATCCAAATTCCTCCCTGACACCTGTACGAACTTGGAAGCTTTCTCCTTTATAAAGTCTTAAGATCTCCCTCCAGCTTCATCAACCATCCAACCAACCAACCAACCAACCAACCGCCGTTACATTTTATTAATCTTATATAAACAGGGGAATTTCAACAAACGAATCAAGAAAAGGCGCCGATAATCCCTGAGTTAATCCTTTTGAAAATACTACCTAGTAGGTAGAAGTTAAGTGACTTCCCGATATCAAATCGAAGAAATCGAAGTTCTAATTACAGCCAAGATTATGTTATTATGTTTTTAGCTAAAATACCCAGTAAATAATCAGACAGTCCATTCATTATTCATATGAGAGAATCTTAGAGATTAGAGATTATCGAAGATTCTCCCTCCCTCCCTCCCTCCCTCCCTACCTACCTACCTACCCTACCGGCGGTTACCCATGGAAGAATTGGAAGGTGTAATGAAGACTTAAACTTGCCTCAGCTTGCATACCTAGTACTTTATACTTGCCCCCCCGGTATACTCTCATCCGAAAATATATACAGTAAAGTAACATCAGATCTCTCAAGAGTCAAAACTACCACGGTAACACCTACGTAAAGAGGAACTTTAAACTTCTTCTCTGGAGTACAATAATACCCGTGGACACCTTTGATACTCTTTGAATCGAGGAATACAAACCTGAGTACCTACCTACCTAACTACCTACCTACCTACCTGTACGAAGATAGATTTCAGGAGGCAGGTAAACAGAATCGATCGACATAACATTACATTTGGCGTTACCTATAACTTGTTTTTGTGTCCCTTTCTCGGTTGGGTGAATAGAATCTTGGCCCCTCGTTTTACCATCACACTACTTCGTACTCACTCTACTCCCTCATCATGGTTCGCATCTCTCTACCAAACCGCCTCAAAACTTATAGCAAAACCGGATCATCTCGAAGTACCAGTCCAAATTTAAACAGCAATCCCAATACCAATACCAATACCAATACCAACAGCAACACCAACACCAACAATAACAATATGAAGAGTAGAAGTAGTGGAAGGGATTCGAGTCCTGATGGTAATGGTGTCAAGGTCAATGGATTGATTTTGAAGGTTGTTGTTCTCAGGGTATGTATGAATGGAACGAATCCACTTTTGTTACCCAGTTCATGCGAGCTGGGAGTGAACTCCAGATATTGTTTCTGATGATGTGTTCGATGACGATACGTATATTGACCTTTTTTTTATATGAATAGGCCAGAAATTTGGCAGCAAAGGACAAGAGCGGGACTTCTGATCCTGTAAGTACATAGCACCTTATCGTGTTTGTTGACCACCTGAAGAGCAACACGAGCTAATATGCGGATTTTAGTATCTAGTACTCACACTTGGAGACGAAAAGAGCACAACTCATACGATACAAAAAACACTGAACCCAGAATGGAATGTTACTTTACAATTGCCAGTTACTGGCACAAACTCCCTGCTTCTCGATTGCGTTTGTTGGGACAAGGATAGATTTGGAAAGGATTACCTGGGCGAATTCGACCTTGCACTCGAAGATATATTCTCCAACGATTCTCACGAACAGGAACCGACATGGTACCCTCTGCGGAGCAAAAGACCCGGTGGAAAGAAGGATAGTAATGTATCCGGCGACGTTATGCTACAATTTACACTCTACGATATTACGAATCCCGGGGCGAGCTCTACCCAAATCTTGGAGAAATTCAGAACCTTAGTAGGAGCCGAGAGTCCTGGCTTAATTACGCCTTTACAAGAACAAGATTCAATCACACCTGGTACGGAGATGGCAGAAGACGATTATTTCGATGAGGGCACCGAGCCAAGTGACGAAACCGATGATCCTTCCAAACCCGAGAATATTGAAAAACGACGAAAGAGGTTGCGACTTAAGGGATTGAGGAAGAAGAAGCAATTGAATGCATATGAGTTTTCTGGTGACAGCGAAGTTGTTGGTATTGTTTACTTGGAAATTGGCAAAGTTACGGATCTTCCTCCGGAGCGAAACATGACAAGAACATCATTTGATATGGATCCTTTCGTGGTTGCATCCTTGGGAAAGAAGACGTACAGAACAAGAGTCATTCGACACAATTTGAATCCAATCTTCAACGAAAAGATGATTTTTCAGGTCCTCAGGCATGAGCAAACCTATTCTCTTGCGTTTACAGTTATCGATAGGGATAAGTTGTCTGGAAATGACTTTATTGCTTCGACCGTTTTACCAGTTAAAGATATTACCGACACTGCTCCAGAAGCTGATCCGGAGACTGGTCTCTACGCGATGAGAGATCCTCCTGATCTCAGTACTTTGGTGGTACAACAACCTCAAGCAAAGGGCTCCCGTTTTAAATTGCCAATGTCGAGATCTACATCCTCGCAAAGTTTGAATAAGTTGGGACGTCCAATCTTGAGGAAGGAAACATCAAGCCAGACTACAAATAATGGGGCTGTTTCCGGTAAAACTACACCAACTCTCGCTCCGACCAGTGTTCCAACAGCTAACCCAGCAGCCCTTTCTCCAAATGACGCTCAACTACCACCCCCAGTTGTTGAACCAGAAGAATCATGCGAACAATCTGGGGATCCAGATCTACATTCATTTGAGGTACCGTTGAAACTCAAAAATGCGGAAAAGTGGGAAGAGAAACATAGTCCAGTCTTGTATATCAGGGCCAAATATGCCCCCTATCCAGCTCTACGTCAGCAATTCTGGAGAGCAATGCTCAGACAATACGACAGTGACGAGAGTGGATGCATCAGTAAAGTGGAGCTCACGACTATGTTGGATACGCTCGGTTCGACATTGAAAGAGTCCACGATTGATGCCTTCTTCAGACGTTTTCAAGCAACCAATGAAGATGGACAATTTTCAGAGTTGACCATCGATCAAGCTGTTATTTGTTTGGAAGATCAATTGCAGAAAAAGCAACCTGAAACCCATCTCGGGGATAGAATGAGAAACTTGATGCCCGATACATCAGCAATCAAGAATGCTATACCGAGCCAACTTGGTGGAAGTCGTGAAGATAAATCCACAGCTAGTTCCGCACCATCGGAGATTACACTAAATCAATTTCAGTCACAAGGTTCCGAAGAAGTCCCATTCCCATCAACACAATCTGTTGATCAGTTGGGGAACCCTGGAGAAGAAGGAGAATTATTGGACTCGGATGATCTCAATAATCAGACTGAAGAGCATGTGGTCGAGATCAGGGAATGTCCTATCTGTCATCAACCTCGTCTCAACAAGCGTTCCGATGCTGATATCATCACTCATATTGCTACTTGTGCTAGCCAAGATTGGCGTCAAGTTGATAATCTTGTTATGGCTGGATTTGTCACATCTAGTCAAGCTCAGCGGAAATGGTACTCCAAGGTCATTACAAAGATCTCCTACGGTGGTTACAAACTTGGTGCAAATTCTGCCAATATTCTTGTGCAAGATCGTATCACTGGACAAATTAATGAAGAGAGAATGAGTGTCTACGTTCGTTTGGGAATTAGGCTGCTATATAAAGGATTAAAATCTAAAGAAATGGAAAAGAAGAGAAGTATGCTTGGAATTTATTACAAATTTAGTCAGAAGCCTAGTAGAACAATTGCTAATATGAATCCAGTTCGCAAACTCCTTAGAGGATTGAGTTTCAAACAGGGTGTCAAGTATGATGATCCTGCTTCAGCAGCAGAAATTCAGAAGTTCATTAATTTCCACCAGTTGGATATGAGTGAAGTTTTACTTCCATTGGAACAATTCAAAAACTTTAATGAGTTCTTCTATCGTCAACTCAAACCGAATGCACGACCATGTTCAGCACCAGATAATCCTCGCATCATTGTCTCACCTGCCGATTGTAGATCAGTCGTCTTTAATAGAATGGATGAAGCTACTAAGATTTGGGTTAAAGGTCGCGAATTCTCGATTGAAAGACTCCTCGGAACTGCATATCCAGAAGATGCAAAACGATACACAAATGGTTCTTTGGGTATATTCCGTCTTGCTCCACAAGATTACCATCGTTTCCACATTCCAGTTGATGGTGTTATGGGCACTCCAAAGACTATTGAAGGAGAATATTACACTGTCAATCCTATGGCTATTCGATCCGCACTGGATGTGTATGGAGAGAATGTCCGTGTTGTCATCCCGATTGATTCGGTGGAACATGGAAGAGTTATGGTTATCTGTGTAGGTGCCATGATGGTCGGAAGTACAGTTATTACTCGCAAGGCAGGTGAAAATGTTAAACGTGCTGAGGAACTCGGATACTTCAAATTTGGCGGTAGTACTATTCTTCTGTTGTTTGAAGAGGGTGCTATGAAATATGATGATGATTTGGTGGGAAATTCCAGTCAGGCTTTGGAAACTTTGGTAAGTCTTGTTCTCTACTTCTGAGATTAGGAGAAAGTACTAATTGTGGGCAAATAGATTCGTGTGGGAATGTCGATTGGCCATCATCCAAGTCAAGGACAACATACACCTGATATGCGAAAGAATGAAGAAGATATTACGGAATCGGAGAAGGCGGAGGCGAAACGGAGAATTGAGGGGAGTATCTCGAATGAAGGGGGGAATATGACGGGGATGACACAGAGGGCTAGTATGGCTGGATAGATCTTGGGCTAGGAAGGATTGGGTGGAATAGAATTGGGGGATAAAAAATGAAGTGAAAAGAAATATTGATCATATTCGACATTGAAGTGCTCAGTCGGGTTGGGAAATGGGGGATTGTGGGGTGGGGGTGGGGGTGTGGCGTTTTGTGTTTTTGTTGGGTTTGGGGAGGGATGGAGGGGTGAGGATGTCTTAGAATACACTCACTATGAGCATGACTCTGAGAGGAGAGAGATATGCATGGATGGATGGGATATGGGGGGTGGGATATGGGATATGGGATATGGGATATCAAAGCATACAAGGGATCGATGTGTTAATAGGATATACATGAAAGGACAAGCAACAAAATCAAGGAATGATAGCAAGATAGCGAGATAGCGAGATAGCGATTACCGAAGCGAAGATTATTATTGATATACAGTGTATTGATATGAGATGATGGGATTGTGTTTTTCTTTTTGGATTTGGATTTTGTGAAGTGGTGGTGGGGTGGGGTGAGGTGAGGGAAGTATAAGTGATGTGATGGTGATGAGGAAATCATATTACTATCTGTAGTATCTGTCTCCTTTATGGCAGCGATAAAAAGTATTGCAGGTGTTGGACTCATAGACTGTAAGATGGGATTTTGCAACTGTATCATTTTTTTTTTCATTTTTTTTGGAGGGGGAGGCGATGGGGGGAAGAGGGGGAATGTTGAGGGGGAATGTTTTTATTTTGAGGTTTTAGGGGGTTTTAGGGGTGGAGTGGGTGGGTGATGTGGTGGATGGGTGGAGTGTAGTATGGTATCAAATTATTCACAGTCGAATTTTTATTTTTTTAACAAATTTGATTTGATTATTATTATTATTATTAGCTTGATTAGAGAGAGGTCTTGGTCAGCCATGCGGTCTACCGTCTACGAAAATTCAATCCGGGGAAGTTATTTTGAGGGTTCATTTCAATATCCATAGCTGGAGTTTCGATGGTTGTCCCATGCTACTAGTCTAGTCTAATAAGTCTATTGATTCTGAATAGGTAGGTTGAGCATTTCAGATTGGTTGAATGTTTCCCAGTAACCTAGTTCGGGAATGGAAAAAAACCTCCTATCGTCGGACTGCAGCCCGAGTTATTGGCAGCTTTGGGTATATATATCATCCATCGAATTGAAGCACGTCTTAAGTCTTTGGTTGGCTGGAACGCCTGTATCATTATCCTCATTAAGCTATTATGAACCGCTTTTACGCTTTACGCTTTACGCTTTACGCTTTACGCTATTAAACTATCATTACATAGACAAATTTTAGACGGCTGAATCACCGCTCAACTCAGTTCCTACCCTCGACTCTCTTTGCACCATCGATCTTGTCGTCGGCGCCGCACCCACACTACCCATCCCCGCCACCTTCTCCTTGATAGAGTACTGATCCACCGACGATCTACCCACCGACGTCGACTTTGCAAACGTAAAGAACCCCTGTCGCAAACCCAGTTTCCGATCCGGTCCAGCCTCGTCTGCCTCACGTTCTTCAAACAACCCGAAATATCGCTTGGTCGCTTTCCACACTTCGACGCCAAGGACAAAGATAAAGACGGCTCCGACGGCTAACGACCATTCCCAGGTGATGCCCACGTGTTTGAAGACGGACGTGTTGAGGCCCGGGATGTAGACGGCGGGGAAGACGGATAGTGCGCCGATTACCACGGCCCAAAAGAGGAACCGGTTCTCGTATACGTCTTTGAAGAATGGGAAGGAGCTTTGCGATGTTGGGTCCAGACGAAACATGCTTCGACGGATGGACTTGAATTCCCAGGCGGAGATGAGGATTAACCAGGTTAATTCCGCAAAGACGGTGGCCCGAGCTCGGAAGACTGGTCCGCAGGTATCGCCATATTTGCGGTTGCAATCACGGCCGAGATTTCCGTTGTTAACACCATAGATGATTACCACGAAAGTGAGAAGTGTGCAAGTCCCCATGAGAATACCATACACCACCATATCAACAAGAATTTGTGTGGTGAAAACACCTCTCTTGTTATCATGCGGTGGACGTTTCATAACCGTCGAACTTGCCTTCTCCTTTCCCAATCCAAAAGCAGGGAAACTGGACGTAAGCATATTGATCCAAAGAATCTGTAATGGACTCAATGGGAATACGGATTGTTTGTTGACATCCTGGAATCCCAACCCCGCGATGAGTAGGATGACTTCTCCCACGTTCGATGAAAGGAGATGTAGGACAAATTTCTGGATATTATCAAACATGCGACGACCTTCACGGATGGCGGATACGATACTGTTGAATTTATCGTCGAGAAGAACGATTTTGGACGCGGATTTTGCGACATCGGAACCGGCAATACCCATTGCGATACCGACGTCTGCCTCGGAAAGACTGGGTGCGTCGTTTACTCCGTCACCTGTCATTGCCATGTATAGCCCTCTCCGCCTTAATGCATGAATCATACGCGTTTTCGTATCAGGTGCGCAACGAGCTAGCACGAGGGGAAGGGTTGGTAGTGCATCAATTTGTGCGTTTGTTAGATGGTCAAACTCGGTAGCTTTCATAACGACGGATGCAGAGACATCAGCGGGCAGGGTTCCAAGATTTCTTGGAATAATTCCAATCTCCTGTGCGATTGCTTTAGCGGTAGAAGGATGATCTCCGGTGAGCATGTGAACTTTGATTCCTGCTTGAGTACACTCTCGAATAGCATCTTTGGTCTCGTCACGAGGTGGATCGTAGATTCCAACAAGACCGAGGAGTGTAAGATCTTGTTCCACTTCACTTCGCAAAGTATCATCGTCGCCATTCTTGTCTTCCGATGAGAGATTCCTTGTCCAGGGTTTAGCGGCCACTGCGAGGACTCGTTGACCTTGCTCGGCAAATCGATCCATTTGTCGAATTATCTTCTCCTTCATTTCTTCGGTCATTGCCTCGTTTGTATTTCCACTTCCAACCGATGAACAAAGATCCAATACCCTTTCGACAGCTCCTTTTGTAAATACCATACTCTCTCCATCTGGTCGTTGATAGATCACAGACATTCTCTTAATGCTGCTATCAAATGGAAATTCGGCGGCTTGCTTCCATCCTTTGTTTTCGAGCACTCTTCTCCCAGAATCAAATCGATGAGTGAATACCTGCAGCGCAATTTCTGTTGGCTCACCAGTTGTTTGCCATTTCCTCGTAGTCTCACCTTCCACAACTTCATTTTTGACAGTAGCAAGGTTACAGAGTGCGGCAGAATGAAGAAAGCTCTCGAGCTCGGGTGTGATCTCGGCTGGCTCTTCGCCTTGTTTTGATGACGAATTCTTGTTTTGATCTCTCGCGGCTTTTTCAGCTGGGATATCGAATTTAAGGGCAGCCGCACTTCGTTGATTATCAAAGTCCATGGCAGTGTTCTCGCTAGGGGATGGCGTCTGCGTCTCTTCGGATGTAAGTGGAGCTTTGCTTACGGTGCCTTCGGTGGGATTGTTGGGATCCATGGAGTTGTTCACGGTATAGATTCCAATCTTGGGAAGCCATACTTTCTTAACGATCATGGCTCCTTGAGTAAGTGTACCGGTTTTATCAGAGCAAATGTTGGTTACTCCGCCGAGTGCTTCGAGTGCTGATAGATCTCGGACGACGACGTTAGCTTTACGCATAACGGTCATGCCAACAACCATTGTAATTGTCAAGACTCTGAAATGATGTTAGTTTATTGGTCTCAAGTGGGAGAAGGGGGTACTTACGCGATCAAAGATTCGGGAATAATAGCAATGCCCGTTGAAATAGCATAAATAGCTACTTCATCAGTGACGTTGAATCTGTTCACTCCAAAAACCACAATCGCTAGTAAAATCGCGCACCCAAAGAGTATATACGCAACCTTACTCAACTTCCTCTGCAATGGTGTACCTTCAGTAAGTCCCAAAAACTTTCCTACAAAATCATAAGTACGTCTAGCGGCTCCCTTCACCGGTTGCGCTTTTCCATATTTCTTATAGTTCATCGATCGTCCCTCTTTGCGCTGTTTCTTCGTAGTCGAAGCCGCTATTTTTCCAACTTCCGTTTGCATTCCGGTAAATACTACAATACCTCTTCCACGACCTTTGATAACCGTCGTAGTAGAATATGCCATATTATTCCGATCAGCAATCCCAACTTGTTCCTCACTCGTCGCTCTTTCCTCAGTTCCCGGGACGAAAATCTCATTCGAAGTAATCTTCTCAACTGGTTCAGATTCTCCCGTCAAACTCTTCTCCTCGCAGGTCAAATTCATCGCTTCAAATATGCGCAGATCAGCTGGCACCGTATCGCCCATCTTCAGTAATACAATATCACCCGGCACGACTTCCGGGCTTGGAACCACGATGACTGAACCATCCCTCAACACGGAAGCCGAAGGCGAAGAAAGTGCTCTCAAAGAATCCATTTTCTTCTCTGCGCTGAATTCTTGGAAGAACCCAATCAGGACATTGAGTACAATAACAGCCACAAGCACACCTCCTTCGATATAATCGCCGACGCCGAAACTAAGCGCCATAGCGAAAACGAGAACGAGGATCATGGCGTTGGAAATTTGTTTGAGTAGGATTTTGTACCAGGAGATTGATCCTCCGGTGTTGAGTTCATTTGGCGGGTGCGAATTTTGGATCGATTGTACTTGGCGAGCTGTAAGACCCGTCTCGAGATTCGTTGTCAGCTGGGAGGCTGCATCTTGGGGTGTGAGGAGAAAGGCATGGGGAGTAGTAGTGTACGAGGGTCTTTCTTGAGACGACATTGTTGATATTGGGATCAAATAATGAGTGGATCATCCGTATGTTGTATATGTATGTATGTAAAATTGTTTGCTGGTATGTTAAACAAAACGATGATGATTCTATTCCTAATCAAGGGAATAGTAGGGAATCTTGATAGAGATATCTACTGTAGTGAATACATAAATACGAAACAAACCTTGGGTAACATACCCTTATATATTCCTTCCAGAAAACCCCAAGATCATTCGTTCCTGTCAAATTTGCATATACTTTCGTTAAAAATCACAAGGAAACCAAAATGGCGGAATAGCCAAGAACTTTCGAGTCACATATTCACAACTCTTGTGTAACAACGTGTAACGATACGAAATTATGAGCTCATGAACTCATGGCACTTTCTTGGTGATAAATCCTCAGACTCTTTGTATGGATAACTTCATCCATATCCAAGACCCAAGGAATCTTGGCTTGACTTTTCTCGACTGGATTTAGCTTGGCCCTCCCCGCATCACGCATTCCGCTGGGGAACACAATGTGAAGTAGGATGATAGGATTGGAAGGAAAGATCATTGGATGAGATGGTATCATGTGATTTCTTGGCGCACGTGCTAAGCCTTTGTTTGGTGGCAAAGGTCGGGCAAGGATATCTTCTGTGAGGGCTTGGCTTGGAGCGACGAATGAGGATTGGTCTTGGGTTCTTGGCTGCGGATGAACGCGTAGTGCCGGTTTTCCCACGAAGAGACTTCTTCTGATCTTATAGCGGAAGGTTTGGCGATGGAGGCATAGGTACTGGTTAGGTAGGGTCAGACGGACGTTTAGGTAGTGACGTCATATTGTTGTTGATGGCACATCCTCTTTGCTACAATTGTCGGCTAATTGCGGTTGCAGGTGTATAGGAGTCGAGTTCTTCTCCAGAAAGAAAGAATGAATGAATTTGTGGCGGCTGAGATGAGGGTATGAGTCGAGACGAGACGAGACGAGACGGGATCAAATTTAGCTTTATACAATACCTAACTTCAGACGACGCGGGGAATTTATATAAAAGTTTCCATAGATTCGGGAAAAGTTTCTCCGTCCCTTTCCCCGCATTTTCAACCCCCCCTTCATTCCAACCCAATCAGGAGTTGTGGCGGGGCAGCAATATCTGCTTCTCGGAAATACTTTCAGCGATGAAAATGATGATCGTATCTTGTTACCAAATGGCGGACATGCCGGAGAGGAGATTTGGTGGTATTGGAGCTTCTGCTATTTTCATATAAATCGTCGGACAGGTCGTGGTACTGTATTTGATGCTATTCGAATGCTCAATATGAAGTTGTTCAACGTTGTCTATTTTGTGTTTGGGATAAACTTTACGTTGACGCTACCCACAACTAATGTTGCAACTTCTTTTAGTTGGGAGGATACTAAGTACTTGTGAGTGAAGACAAGTATCTCTGATAGATTTTTGGATTTGTTAGTTGCATCATTTGAGAATGCACTCGTTACATGCGACCATAGCGACTTATGTTTGCATATGAAGCTCTAACTTCCATAATAGTCTTGCATTCGGTGACTCGTACACCTATGTGCAAGGAACATACGGTCGCCAAAATTACTCCTTTATCGGGGATCTTCAAAATTTCTCCTATACTCCTGCTCAAATTTTGAGTGATGAGATTATCCAGAATCAAGTATTGGTCTCATCTGCTCTTGAAAATATGTAATCTATTGACACTGGTGGTAGATTGGAACGTCTGCTGGAGGGCCAAACTGGGTAGAATATCTCACATCATGTTTCTCCGGCCTCCCATCAAAGTGCACGAAACAACTATGGGATTTTGCCTTTGCTGGCTCAGATGTTTCTACGACCTAGTAAGCTACCAGAAGACTTCTTAACATCCTACTAATTCCGGGATAGTACGGCACTACACCATGACTACACAGTTTCTCTCGAAAACCAAATAATAGAATGGTCAACTTATGCTCTCCCAGCAGTACCAATGGACCCATCCAAAACATTGGTTGCCATCTGGATAGGTATAAACGATATTGGCGATACCGATTCCTATACATTTCCCTCAAATAACTCCACAGACTTCCCCTCTCTATACACTAATATTATCAACGCCGAATTCGCCGCCATCGAAATAATATACCAAGCTGGATTCCGTAAGTACCTTTTCATGAACTTGCCACCTTTACAACGTACTGTAAGTTTTCTTCATACCATCTCCACTGATCATCCTCACTAATCTTTTCTAAAAAGCCACCAAATCTCATTCGCCCAGCCGGTCCTCTCCCAAATATAACCATGCTCACCTCCTACAACAACATCCTCAACGCCACCGCCCTCAATTTCGCCGCCACTCATCCCGGCACTAAAGCTATGGTCTTTGATACCTTTTCCTTTCTTTCCTCTGTGCTTGATGATCCTACTCCTTATAATATTAAAAACATCACGAACTACTGTCCTAATTATAATGCGCCTGATATTGCGAGTAAGTTCTCTCCTTGCTCATTGTTTTCATTGTGTAAATAGAAAGGAATAGGGAGAATCGGGAACTGAAACATGAGAAAATTGCCCTCTCTGGCATGAAATCAGCAAACTACGCAGCATATGGATGCCAACCAATTCCAGAATATTTCTGGTATAATACTGGACATATCACCTATCATACTCATGAGATATTGGCGAGGGAAGTGGTGAGGTTTTTGAAACAGCAAAGTTGATGATTTGAGGCAGCGTTTCCATTAGTCTGGACTATTGGACACCTCGATTTGAAGGTTCTTTTTACCTGTAACATCTGCATACTGGGTGAAGGTCAAGGAGATAGTGGTCATGGATCATTATTTTTTGTTCTAGTCTGTACCATCTCTGATTTCAAACTAGCCACAAGATTCGTATATATACCGTCACTGTTTTACTTTTGGTAGTTGCTATTTACTTTTTAATATCTTGCCTTTACCTCTAGCTTCTCGCTCTTATATTTATGAGCCTGTTGCTCCGATGATGCACTTTAGGGTTCACCTTTCCTTTCATCAAATGGCTTCTCATGCTCTGAGATTCACGGCCCAGAGGAAAAGGGGTTGGCAATTGCCATCAACGAACATCATATTCCTGTGTCAACCACACCCATAGCTACTGTACTCTTAATGACTACGTACACAAAAGACCCTGCTTGCCACACATCTATCGACTGCGAAGTTTACAATTCTTCACATGTCTTTCAAAATTATCCTTCCTTGGAAACCCCTTTCCTTTCGCTCTTGAATGCTTGCAGCTTTCCATAGGACAAAAATATCTTTCGGCATTGGGCCTGAGCTCGGGATGTTTTTCTTTGATATGGCGTTCCTGGCCCTTCAGATACCGAGAGCCACGGAAATCGCATGATGGCTTAGGGCATTTGAAAGGGAGGGTGTGTGTTTTCATATGGACGCTGAGGTTGAGCTTCAGCTTCAAATCACAATGGATTAGGGGTGTAAGAGATGATTGGCACTCACTTCAGATCACAAGCACGTGGGAATGGTTTTTGACATTCTGGGCAAGTGGGATTGGTAACAGTAGCGGGGGGTTCGGCGATTGGTTGCGGTTCTGGTTGTTCAGGTAAAGTCTGATCAATGCGATTTTGCTGGAATTGCTCGGCATAAGAATTAGAGGCTGATGGGTTTGGGTAAAGACTGTATTGAATTTGTCCTTCGACAGGTCGTTCGACATGTTCGAGAAGCTGATCATAATCCACGTCTAGCGCAGGTAAATCTGGGAGGGGGTTGAAGGGAATGTAAGGCAGAGGATCGAAACTTCCGTGGTCATAATCTTGAATGAAAGGGTCTTCATTGGCATTAAATTGTCCGTGTGCTTCCTGAGCATCAACAGAAATACTCGACTCGAACTCGAAAGAAGGTGGAACAGGATATCTCCTGCGATCTAAAAGGCTGGGATCGATAAACTCAAAATGTGATAGATAGTTTTTGTTTTCTAACCCAGCGGTGTAGTCAGAGGAGGTAGGTTCTATTCGCCTTGGGCCTCCTTAATCGTAACGGAGGCCCTCGAGATAGGATTGAGAGTGGAGTGCGAGGATCAGGAAGAACACTGAAAAGTAATGAACAAGAATACCCTAAGGAGAGACTGTGAAGGAAGAAGAGAGTGAGAATTGACAGCGCCGCCTTTCGCGCCGTGGAGAGAAAAGAAAAAGAAGAGACGAAAGAAGAGGGGAAATTTGAGTGTTCTTGTAGTAGTTGAAAACTGGCTGCAGCCAATCACAGACCATCTGCCAATGAATGCTTGCACCTGCAAGAAGCGACATCGCTCATCCAATGGCCATCGAGTATGTCACACTCCCCTGCGTTGTAGGCCTCAAAAATCAAATGCTCCAATCACCAGCGACATTCAAGCAAAATGAAATCTTTGATATTGCGAAAGCATGAATTGAACTGCATTTCTGCATGCTATCGCCAATGAGAAACACTTCCGAGTAATATGATAGGTGGTCTCGAATTAACACTTCCAATCGCGCTCATTTTCACGTTGGCTTCGAAACAGCTTTTTGGGAGATTGCATATGATACCATACTAGTAAATGATTTACCACAGAACTGACGCAAGTTCCCTACAGTGTAGCCCTCATTTCTGGAGCCTACCAATGATTGCTCTTCTTGCTGGGAACGACAGAGGTCATGATGTCCAAAACAGCTCACCGTTTACAGTAAAATCTGCAGCCAACCCCAAAAACTTGATTACTTGATTACTTGACGAAGTTGCATGGCGTGGAAAAGGATTCTTCCAATTCTACCCAGCAAGGAAAGAAATCACCTTCCCGTTTATGCAAATCAGACTCAGACGCTCAAGGCCTGGCCCGTTGAAGTCCAATGTGTTCAAGGCATTACTCACATAGTGCTTCCATCGTCTAATAAACCACCCACGTCTTCTCTTGCATACCTTGAAACCCTCGAGCCTCAAGTATTAGAGTCCTTATTGCTAAATATCCCCACGAAGACCCTTCTAAATCTCCTCAAAGTCGCTGTACGGTTGTCTTCGATCATCTCATCAATCTATTATCGACAAAGTAATCAAGCTATCCGTTTTTCACTCTTCATCGATCCATCCTTTGTTATTCAAACTTGCAAGTCTGCCCCGCACATCATGATCACCCTCTTCTACTGCAACGCTTCCGAGCCCTTTCGCCTCAGAAACTCCTCTACCAAAAAATCCACCGACTTCAAGACCTGGTCCAGCTATCCTCGATCGTCCTCTGTCACTAATACCAAGACGACTAAAACCCCTTCAAATCCGCGACACCATACGCCATCTAATTCGTTTGACAAGTGAACTAAGGTTCTCTCGAATCCAAAGGCTACTTCATCGAGATTACCAAGGTGCAAGATCATTAGATCATAACCTAATTAGTGATCAGGTACAAAAACTTCAAATGTACCGAGCACAACAAATTCTCCGAGGTGAATTTGTATCAGAAAGATCCGGGAATGTTCATCATTGGCGTGCGAATATTGAGAGACCTGCTGGGGATATCGATGTCGATGCGAAAGCTGAAGACGAGAAGTGAGTATACGAGGCTATGGTGTAGACTGATGTCTTGATCTTTTGGACCACGCTGGTATCATATTGTGTTAGTGATATGGATGGAATTTGTTTGCTCTTTGGCTCTTAATATACTATTGGGTCAAGAACTCTCATACGATCTCCTTAGCATGGAATACAACTTTGGACTTCAGGATATATTTGAAATGTTTTAGATGAATATGAAGGAGATTTATAATCGGTAAGTCAAATAGAATGTATTTGTACAATGTTTAAAATCTATTAGAATATAAAAAAGAAGTATATAATAAATATATTTAAAAAGTATAATTTATAATATATTAATATATATAATAAATCGTTAGTAGTAGTATTTTAGCCTTATATATACTTTTCTAATAAAAAAAATTAAAATTAAAACTTTATATCACTTTTTCTATAATTTAAAAGTAGGCTTTTATATAATATAAAATTACTACGTTAAGTTTAAGTTTTAAAGCTTTAGCGCCGGATTAGCACGGACTTTCCTAAATGTCCGTAACATTATTTGGTGGGGAAAACAAGAGGGGGGTGGGGGCGGGGGTAGTGGTCCAAAGGTAAGGTACCGACCGGTAGTTGACTTATTCCTTCCTTTTTCTGTGACATGAAAATGAGTAAGCGTCGTATGATCAGTCCTTGACTCGTTGGAGATCTTGTAACATGTGCGCCACTTGTATGCATCGCCTAATGCATGGATTCGGAATTCCGCGTTTGCGTTAGTGAGGTATATTGTATGACACACACATGTACCAAGAACAACAGAGTACAAATATCCAAGAAAGTCTCCAGAAGTTGCCCCGTCCTTCTTTCCCCCCAATCTCTACCAGATTACTTCTCTCCTTGCAGAAAAACACTGACCAAGATGGCACTCACATACCTTCCCTTCCCCGGCAAAACTCTTCAAGTTGAAGATGGCGTCAAATATGCCTATATCCATATTGCTGCTTCCCCTTCCAAGCCCACATTTCTTCTCCTCCACGGCTATCCTAGTTCAAGCTATGATTGGCGTTATCAAATCCCTTATTTGAAAGAACGCGGATATGGCGTTCTTGTCCCGGATTTGTTGGGTTATGGTGATACTGATAAACCGACAGAGTTGGTGAGGTATAAAAAGAAGAATATGGCGGCGGATTTGAGGCAGATATTGGATCATGAGAAGTTGGTGAAGGTTATTGGAGTGGGTCATGATTGGTGGGTAAAAGTTGCCTTGTTCATCATTCTCTAAACATGTCTTTCTTTCGTCAAACAGATTTGATTCTTTTTGCAATGTAAGTGAAACTAATGTTATGTTTACAAAGGGGCGCAGGAATGTTATCTGGTCTAGCAAACTACTGCCAGGATAGATTGTCAGGACTAGTCTTCGTATCAGTTCCTTACGTCGAACCCGGTCCTTTTAATCTAGGTAAGTAGTTCCTCTAAAATTCCCAGCACATCAAGTTGACACCAACACAGATGCTGTAAATGCCAGGGACGAACAAGCATTTGGATATCCCACCCACGGATATTGGGAATTTCACAATGAAGATGATGCACACGAAGTTATAGGTCGTAATGTATATATCCACCAATACTCAGAAGTGAAAGAATATATGGAACTAATGGGAATAGATCGAATCCTCAACATCACTCTACTTCCCCGCCGACGGGGCAACCTGGAAAACGAACTTGGGACCCGTAGGAGCAGCTAAAGCATGGATCACTTCCAATACCATAACTCCCCTCCCAAGCTGGTTGTCCGAGTCTGAAGCAGCAATCCACAACGAAATCTTAGGCAAGGGAGGATTTGCCGGTCCACTCAATTGGTAGACTAACCCTCCTCCATCCCATATTCAAATCACACATCATCAAATTCACCGCTAAACCCATAACTAGGTACAAAGCCGCAATGCGTCACATCAATGAAGAAGACGATGCCAAAATCCCAGAAGAACACATAGTCCAGAAAGCTCCATCACTCATTGTGGTTTCTGATGGAGACTATGTTACCCGAGCGGAGACTGCTTATCAAACGGCTCCGAAGTGGCTACGCAATCATGAAATCAAGAAGTTTGAAGGGTGTGGCCATTGGATTCAGTTGGAGAAGAGGGATGAGCTGTCTGAGGCTTTGGTTGAATTTGCTGCTAAATTTTAGTTTGGCTTCGCGCAAATATGTGGATGATTTTGGTTCGACAGTGTATCCAATAGTCCGGACTGCAGTCCAGCAATGATAATACTGTGAATCTTGAATACATTCGAAAACACCAAATAACTTCAAAGTTTTAGAACTTTTCAAGCTAAAATTTCAAATATAGTCGGTTAATTAGTCTGAGCTATTGGACATACTGGATAGGGGTACTCGACTGCTTGACATTAAGCAGTATATGCACACGGAATACAGATATCCTCTTATGACGACCGATTTTTCAATGTTTCATACCAATAACCTGCTTAATATACCATAATTTTCTACAGGATAACTCGAAAAGACGTTTTCGAGATCATAACAGGGTTGGGCACTCTACTTTATCCGCAGGTATCTAAAGTATTTACTTTATTTTATAGAATATTGTAAAGTATTTCTATGATAAATCTAGCAAATACAAATTATACTTTGAATATTGATAATATAATCGTCTCATATAGTTATCCCCAACTATAACAAACAATCATATACTCGTATTATCGTTCGATATCAAACTAGTCTTATTACATCTTTCAGCCTCACTATCCACACAATAACCTATCTAAGCTAATTCTATTACATCTTCAAGTTTTACATACTAATCATATACCTATACCCAGAAATATACCAGTACTCAGCGTAGATTTGTAAAGTATCTACCCTACGCTTCAAAAAACCATAGAGTATTTACCTTGTAGAAGATACTCTGGGCGACCCCGGGTGTACCCTACCCTTTGCCCAACCCTGATCATAAAGTCCGATGAAATATTCATTAAGTTTCCTTTATCGCTTCAAGTCAACGTGTCAACGTCAACCTTACGCCAAGTTCCTCACACCATCGGACAAGTCCAATTCTTGTGTATCGCTAACTTTGAACTCGGAAGTAACTCCGGATCTTGAACTTCGGACTGAGCCATGATAACTTCGAGTATAATATGATAGAGAGGATATTCCCTTGCCGATCATAGGCATATCTGTAGGGAGACAGGTGCAAATAATTGCCATCCCAACCTTAATATCTAGCCATACAGTAGCATGTGGAAGATCAACTTTAAAGCGTTAATGTATATCAGCACTGGCAATTGATACGATGTAGTCAAAATCTTAGAGGGTTTAGTATAATTAAGAAGAATTGAGTGCTTACTATCATGCGGACAAGGTTCGAAAGAAATGACTTTGCTGGTGATATATAGCTGATACAGTAGGTGTGATTTGCTGCAAGCGAAAGACTCAGAGGAAGAAGATAAATCCGCAAATATTGAGCATATTATTTGAAATGAAATGTATGAGATAAGTGCATAAAGTAAAGCTACTTTCACGTTGACTTGAGGATGTACTTACATATACAATGTACGTAAAAGGATAAACGCTAATCCGCATTTCTTTTGCTATGGGTGTTGAGATAATACACTTAAAAAACCGTACTACTGAATATGCACTATAAAGCTGACTGTGAAAAATACCAAGACCCCCCTGGGCATCCTAAACTGTAACCTCAAGTGGCTCCTTGCTCGTCAGCATGACTTGCCGCAAAATTGCAGACCGGCTTTTTGACAAGAGTGAGCTCTTCGCGGGTTCTTCTTTTACTATTATGATAATCTAAGAAAGCTAGTAAGCCTGCAACACTTTTATGTAAATACAACTCGTAGTCACACACATATGACTAGTGGCCATTAAGATTCCATGAAGCATTCCCAATAGCACTGTTTATGATTGACTTCCTTGAGGCCTGTGATGTGGTTGCGGATCTGTTTGTCAACGAACATGAGAAACACATATATCTAAATCCTTGTTTTTTCTCTCTAAGTCCCCAGAGATCTTGATTTTTCCTTCATGGGCTGACTCAAAGATACCTATTCCAAAGGAGTCCTCTCATTGGTTCAGGTTAGGCCAATGTATTGAGAAATAAGATGTGCAATCAACTTCCAGTAAGTCGAAAGGATACCTAGGTATGCTTTGGATGAGACTGCTGTCATGACAACTCTTGGTTATAAGGCCCAGAAATAAGATATCAGGATCTCAAGAATTGTGCTAATATTGAAATGAATGACGAAATATTTGTTCATTCCTTTAGGTAATCGACAAACCATTCTTTAGAAGTTACTGACTTCTTGGTCTTGATATTTCTACTGGGCTTTACAGATACAGAGACCAGCATACAGTGATCGACCCAATGCAACCTATTTGATTGCTTTTGGGCTTGTGGGCTCGTTCAACTCTGCCTACTGGATGGCAGGTATACAAATGGGGAGAGGAAAAATGGCGGTGCTTGATGAACTTCAGACATATCTCAACAGCTCATCTTAATATGAAATCATTATTACCGATCCTTGTTACCTATAACTAACCCTCTAATTCCCACCTCTCAACCAAGCACAAACCCCCAACACAAAAACACAAACCATAGCATCCCCACTAACAGTCCCCCAAATCGTCCCATACCTAAGCACCATCCCCAAATACCCCTTCCACGGCTCCGGCAAGAACCCCATCACCGTCCCCAACATTCCCGCTGGCATAGAATTCCCCTTCTCCAAATAAAATCTACTCGTCAACAACACTACCTCCGCCGTTGCGAATATCCAAAAAAAGTGCACACTTTCAGCACTCAATCCATTATTTGCCAAACCGGATGCCTCACGCGCATATTTTGTGCCCGTGAAGGATGTCGTAAGTGCTATGTACAAACCGAGCGATAATGCAAAAACAGCATGCACAATGCGCCAGATGTAGGCGTAAGGGTCGACAGCAGCGGCTTGAGCTTGGTCTTGCATTCCCATACCGGGCATACCGGGCATACCAGGAAACGAAGGCATGCCACCTTGTCCTTCACCCGGTGGCCCGCCCATTCCTCCCATCATTTGTTGTAGCATTTGCATCATGGGATCGTTTGCGCCGTCTTCGCCAGGACCTCCCATACCTGGGAAACCTGCGAAAGGATTTTGTCCCGGAGTACCACCCAAGGAACCCGGGTCCATCCCAAGCATCATTTGACGAAGCTGATCGTCATTTATCTGTTGTTGCGCTGGCCCATCGCTTTGGGTTCTTGGGGGAGGTGCGTGAGTCTTTGGCTCATAATAATGATTCGAAATGTCTACTTCGTCTGGATCGGCATGGCCTGTAGCGCGAGGAGCTGCTGGAGCTGGAGATGGCGATGGAGCTTCATCTATATTTCTCATTAGCCTCAATAGCGCAGGGAGTTATCCAAGCATTAATTAAGAAAATACACACCTCTGGGCAAACCACCACCCAACCCAATAATTTTATTAAGCCTTGCAGCTCCACCATCCCTAATCTTTGCTTCTCTCTTTTCCTTTCTAATCCGAGCTTGTCTTTGAGACGGTGTCTCAGCAGCTGGTGGTTCGGAAGTATCTGCCATATTTGTGATGGTGTATTGATGAGTCGAGAAATGATGTCGCTGGCAGTTGTTCTGTAAGCTTTGGAATTTTTGGTGGGGTGAGTCAAGGCTAGGAATTGGTACAAGTTCAACTGCTAGGTAGGTAGTTTTCAGGGCAACGAATAGCTTTACTGTAATAGAGCTAATTTCGATAAATTTGTTACAATTGGAAAGTCTTGAGTCTTGACACCTTGATTTGTATAAATTCAAACTTCAAAGATTGATCACTGGTATCTATTGGGCAAGTATCTAATTACTAGGCAAGTAGGTAGGTAAGTCATGCAGATCCACTAGCCAATTTGATTGGCACCACGTTCACTCTACACCAACATGCAAGTACAAGAATAGGTATTATTCGCAATTCAAAGATAAAAAAATGGCTCTCATAAAGAACTTTGTTCTTATCTAGCAATATCTCTTTAATATACACATGCTAAGCTCTCATCTCAATCATCATTTCTCTTCGTTCCTCATTTTAGCTTTCAAATGAATACCTAAGGAGTGACTTTGCTCATGCTAATCAATCGTTTGACACCAACCTATATTGATCGTTAGTACATGAATCTATTGAATTGAGAAAAGGGTAAAACTTACCATCCAATTACCACACTCATCTGTCTTTTCACGTTGAATGTCAACTTGCATCCTGCTCGCTGCATCCCAGTTTCCTGATTGAAGTGCCACAGCCAACTCAGTCAATTTTTCAATAGTATCAGGCTTCACAAGTTCCTCGTTATTCAAGTGGTCAAATAAGATATTGAGACGCTTCTGGGTATCTTTCACTTGAGGTGCAAAATTTGCTGGAGCTTTCGACACTACTCTTTGCATATCATTGGTAAAAATTTCGACCATTGTCTGAGCAGATGCAGGAATATGTGATCGATCACCAGCAGGGTGCTTAGACTTTGCTGGAGCAGCTGCCACAGCAGGAGCCTTAGGAGGCCCAGGCGAAGGTCGAGAGCCACCCATAGGAGGTCCTTGCGGTGGCCCTTGTGGTGGCCCTTGTGGTGGCCCTTGAGGAGGACCTTGATTTTGGAATTGCGCAGGTGGAGGCTGGCTCTCATATGGCGATTGAGATGGCGCGTACTGGTTAGGTGGCGCGGCTGACGGTGGTGCATATGGATTAGATGGAGGTGGTCTCATACCTCCTTGGGGAGGTGGGGCGACATTTGATTGGGATGGCTGAGAATATTGTTGTGCTGAGGGAGCTGGAGCGTACCTGCTTGTTGGTGCAGCACCGGTAGGTGGAGGGTTGTATGGAGAGGCTCCACGAGGTATTGTAGGTGGTGGTATTGATGCATATGGTGATTGAGCAGCGGGTGGTGCTTGTGGGGTATATGCATTGGCGGTAGATGATGGTCTAGGAGGCGGTGCGGTAGTCAATGGAGAGCTAACACGGGGTGGAGCCGACCCCTTGGGAGGTGGAGGTGGAGGTGTCGATCTGGAAGCACCATATGGATTTGCTGGAGGTGGCATCGAAACACCTTGTTGATTGGGGAATGGATTGGTAACAGGAACAGGAGTTCGTCTAGCAGTAGGAACCTTTGTTACAAAAGGCGTGTCATTCCAGTTTGTCATGTCTTTAGCCTTAGATGGAGGAGGAGCTGATGGAGTTGTGTTTCTTGGAGGAGGAGCCCCGAACGATTGTTGAGGTGCACCGTAACCAGTTGGGGCTGATCCATATGCTCCGTACGAAGGTGCATAAGCTGATTGAGATTGTTGTGGTGGTTGGTAGCCTTGTGGTGCATAAGCATTTGTTGGAGGTGCGTATGGATTTGGAGCACTTGAAGTGGGTGGTGCGTAAGGGTTAGAAGCCGGTGCAGCCGCTGTAGGTGGGGCATATGGGTTTGGAGCGACAGAAGTTGGTTGACCGTATGGGTTTGAAGCAGATTGTGTGGGAGGCGCCATGGCAACAGGAGCTGGTTGTTGATAGGCAGCTGGTTGAGCACGTGCTGGAACTCTTGAGCTTGCAGCTGGTTGTCTGGTGGCAGCAGTAGGAGCAACCTTTCTCGATGCACGCTTAACTCGATCTCTTGCAACCTCTGCGGCAGGATACTGGGCTGGGAGAAGATCAAGATATCTCTCAGCAATCGAAAGATGGCCATGAGCTGCAACGATGTCAGCATACTCTGTATATTTGTCGTACAGAGCTGCTAATTTCCAGTCTGATGTCAAACTTTGCTCTGTGTCCTGGAACTTGGTGACATTGCGGAAGACTGTAACCTTTTCGATAAAGTTTTGAAGTGACTTTGCATGTACAGAGAATGTAGAATCGCCATCTTGTTCTTCAATTCCGTGTTTCTCGTTCTCTTGGAGTTCTAAAATCCAAATAGAGATAACCTTCTCCAGTTTTGAGCCGACCAAGAAACAGAAAGAAGCATCCTTTGCGGTGCCAGCTTCCAAGAGTCTATCGCCAAGTGCTTCGCAGAGATCTGGGAACTGGGCAGGGTCGGCGTATGTGCATAACGTTGCCATCGACTCTTTCCAATTCTCGAGATCGGCATTGTAAACAATATCCCATAAGTTCTTACCAATCACGGAGGTCAAAAGTCGTAGGTAGTTAGGCCCTTCTGTCTTCTTTGCGAGGTAGGCGGCTTGAACCTTATCTAACAACTCCTTTCCGCCACAATTGGCAATGATGAAAGCATCAGCGATACGGTCCTCCTTAAGGCAGACGCTCATCGCTTTTTCGAATTGACCAAGCATCAAAGCTTTGGTAATTTGTTTTTCCGAGGCGGAATCAGATTCAGCGAATAGATGGAAAGGATTATCCGTCTTGGCTCCCTTATTTGCAGCGATATCCGTCAAGAAGTCATCCCCTTCAGCGCCATCGAAAAGCGTAGACAATCTATTATTCTTTGCAGCTTCTCCATTGGCCTCAGTTGGAGCTTCTTCTGACTTTTCGGCATCATCGACATCAAGTCCTGATACACCATTCGTGATTTCATCAACATCGGAGAAGCCAAGATATTCGGTGACTTGTTTTCGAGGATTTGCCGCAATTAATGTTTCAATAACTTTCCAGTCTGCCTTCTCTTCCTCTGTCTTGGCCTGATCAATATGAGCTTCGCAAATACTCTTGATATCCCCGGCCTTGAGGGCATTTTCGAAAGATTCCGTAGCAGACCCTACGTCTGAATCAACTGTGAATTGAGAAATCTGAACCTTGGAGGATCTAGGTTTTCCTGTGGCAGCCGCCAACAAGCTAAAGCTCACCAATTTACCACCGAAACCGAAAGAAGCTCCAACTGGTCGTTCGAGCCATTTAGGGGCTTTACTCAACGAGAACGATGCTCCTTGGGGCTCAGTTTGGGCCTTTGTAAAAAAGTCCTCGCCATCAATTGGGCCAGCAACGGGAGCTTGTGATGCGGTAGGATTTGTATTTTGTAAAGTTTGGATGGCTATCTTCCCATCAAAGGACGCAGTGGCAGACAACGCGGGGTTGTGGGGATTGAATCTGGTTTGGAAAGTCCAGTTGGTAACCTCAGGGAATTCTCCATATTGTTCCCCAGTTTGAGGATTCCAAATTAAAGTTCTGTTATCTTTACCGCAAGATATCAGAAGATCAGCATCTTGCTGACACCAAGACAACGACAAAATTCCTTGGATATGCCCTTGTAAAGTCCGCTCAGGCGCATTTGAGTTCCTGAGATCCCATAGGAGAATGACGGGTGTAGAATCGTCGGGTGTAGCGGTCAAAAGCTTTGTCGCATTGTTTGGATCCCATGCAATGGCTCCTACTGCTTTTCGATTGTTGCTCAATTGCAAAGAAGCCTTCTTGGTCTTCAAATCCCAGACTGTAACGTACCCTCCACTTCCACCAGTTGCTAAAATATGCGAAACCTTTCTGTTCCATGCAACGCATTCGAGATCATCTGATCGTGCTGCGGCCGTACCCAGTCTAAATGGGTTCGAGATATCGTTCACGTCGTAGATGAATAGTTCGCCCTTGGAACCTGCAGTGGCTAGGATTTGTGGCTTCAATGGATTGAATTGAAGAGACTTGATGGCACCCGTATGTTTCGTAGTTCTGGACATGAAAGCATCCTCAGCTCCTTGTATCAGTTTCTCTGCATCCCATAAATCTAAAGATCCATTCTCAAGTGCGCCTGCGATTATGCCCCGCGGATGGTCTGCGTTTGCTGGTGCCCATGCAATGTCGTGAAATCTGGCAGCAAGAACAATTAGCTTATACATCCTCATATACCTAACGCTCGATCCATCCATCTGCGTACCTGGAATCTGTGCTAATACTAGCAACAGGTTGTAATTCCACACCCTGCTCATCATTATCCAAGCTCAAATCCCAAAGCTCCAATTTGGTCTCATCAGAGAAATCAGCATCAACAGCTCCAGCCCTTGTCCCCGTAACCACCAGAGGCGACTCTGGACCTGGAGACCAGGCAAAGGCCGCTGTCCTTGGGATTTCCCTTAGGCGGACCATTGTCTCGTCTCTATTTATACTTTACTCTGTATCAACAAATCAAAGTTTACACTGCAGAAAATTGATGCAGCTTGCCTTTCCAGCCGGTCTTTTTGCTATAGCTAAAGTGGATAAAGACAAATTGAAGGTTTGGATTGTATGAAATGTGTGGAGAGAATGGAAGCGGTTGCGATGTGTTGATTTGTTTCGGGGAATATATCTAATAAGTGAACACTGTGAACACCTTTCCCCATAATCGGATGGTCAGAGCGAGATCACCGCCCGTAGGATTGCGAACCTTGAAAAAACAGCTTGACGCACGTGATCCGAATCTCCCTCTTCGCGATGTGTGAATGACAGTTGGACATTTGGAAGCTTCTAATCCTCAGAAAATTTATTCGGATTACCAAAATATAACACCCAAGAAGCTACAACATGACCGACCAAGCACGTTGGAAAGCTACTGTTTATGTTGGTGGTCTCTCACACATGGTCACAACCGCAAATCTCGAAGCCGCATTTTTACCTTTTGGAGAAATAGCAGATGTCACTATTCCGTAAGTCTCGTGCCCCTGATTTGATGTTCTCATGTTAAATTTTTCTTAGTAAAGCAGATGGACCCAACTCAACAGAGCCGCATCGAGGTTTTGGATATGTAGAGTTTGAGGATCCAGAAGATACCAAAGATGCTATCGACAATATGGACCAGTCTGAACTTTTTGGCAAGGTGATCAAAGTCAATGCGGCTAAACCTCCTAAGAGTGCAAACGAGGGATTGGGAAGTAAGACTGCTTTGTGGGAACAGGTAAGAATCCACGGGCTCTAGTTTTTGGTGAGCGGGATAGTATGGGTGGTCACTAACTTTGATATAGGAGGGCTGGTTAGCAGAGAATGCAGTGAGTGAGGATGATAAATTGGCAGCTGAAAAAGCAAGAGCCGGAGCTCAAGAAAGACCTGACGACCCTATGCAAGGTCTAGAAGGTTTGGATGTAGCAGGGCCAAAGCCGGCCTGAAGACGAGCTATGTTCGCAGGATATGGGTCATGAAATGTTACCAAGGAGTTTCTGGGGGGTAAAGCAAAAGGAGTTTGCTTTTCAGGGCATAGGATGGAGTTGTAAATAATGAGAGTATCAGGTCTAGAAATTTTGTATTCATGAGAAATAAGGGCCAATTCTGTACAACTCATTTGAGGTATGGCCGACGCATCCGTCCGAATTCCTTTCTTCCTTCCTTCCCTCGAGCTTGTCCCTCTCGGTATCAATACATGAACTTTTCGTCCATTTCCCCCACCAGTGTCTTTTCGCCCACCCAAAATCTTGTAGACCAATAGTTTACTCTTTTCTGTTTTGACGGGAGAGGCGCATTTGCTTGTCCACAACGAGTTTGCGGCCCAAAGAGTAAAAGGCAAATCCAACAGCGACACCGACGACAATTCCTTCATTCATTATCAGTCTAAGTCCTGGTAAGGCCCCCGCATGAATGTAAACATACCCAAAGGAACCAACTCGGGAGGAATCTTCTTCCATTGGCGCAATCGTTGGGAGATGGTATGGGCTATTAGTTTTGGTGTCAGTCACCGTCCCCATCTACCCAATACACATTCTGTAATTGATATTCCCTCCTATCTCCCAATTCCAAATACTCGATCGTGGGGTAAACGTACCGCTATGCTCCTCCTTCTGTAAACCAAAACTCATTAGCCCTCCCACCCTTCCACTTTCAAACACAAAATCAACAACAGACGGACTTACGGGCACAGGCGACCACATCTTCTTGGTCGGTTGGAACATTCTAGTAACGGTAGTAGGATGCATCTTGAACCGTTGTTCAATCTTCAAGTCTTTCTGATGTAATTACACTGGAGTTCGTGGTCTGAGGTTTTGGAGGACCTGCATTTCCACGCTAGCGAGCTTCGGTGTTAGCCGACCTATTCCGAAGAGAGAAAGGGCAGGCCATTCGAATCAACCTCACATCACTCGTCTCAATTGACCACCACCACCACAATCCCTTTTCTAAAATCCTGCGATCTCCGGAAAACGAATAAGCAAATATGTCTGAAGAACGCGAGACCAAACCCTTCAAGTTCGTTACTGGTATGTGGCTCCCAAGGGCCCCCGCCCACTGTTAGGATAATTAAAAATGGTGCGATTGCTGACTGGATTTCTATATAGCTGGTATGCGATTCCTACCCCGACGATAGCTGCGAAGTGGATGGACGACTGATGAAAGGATATAGGATTCGATGCTCGATTCCCCAACCAGAACCAAACTAAGCACTGCTGGCAAAACTATGTCGATTACCACAAGTGTATCCTAGCCAAGGGCGAGGATTTCGCTCCATGCCGTCAAGTACGTTTTGGCGATCGATTACGATAGGAAATGAATACTAATAGGGGGAACAGTTTTTCTTGGCTTATAAGTCCTTATGCCCAAGTGCGTGGGTTGAGAGATGGGATGATCAGCGGGGTTAGTAATGGAATTCGAAGGGTACGGATACACAAGATTTGGCTAATTTTGGTGATTCTAGACAACGGAACATTCCCCACTCGTTTGGATCAGTAAGGGATTGGAGGGTTATAGAGGGGTATCATGGTGGGATAGAGCAGAAAACGCTTGCAATGGATGTGTATCATACAGAGTCATTATGCGAATTGATGAGAGACGTTTCGGCTTGATTAGATGTGCTTCGAGTTACTGTGGGTTGAAATGTTGACATTCATGAGTTATGCTTTTCACAATCGTTCAGGCCTCTCTCGAAGCTCTCAGACGGTCATATCTGAGCATCGCTCCAAGCAAAACTTGAGCTCCATTTCCGCAATCTTCCGGACTGCAATACTCGGCCGGATTATGACTTACGCCGTCTCTACACGGTACAAATATCCTAGTATGGGTTAGTGGAATTCCGGCATGATCAAAAGAGAAAGGCCTTACATGGAGGTTGGAGCATGTCTAGAAGTATAAACACTAATTTACTGTCAGCGAGCCCTTTGTCATCTGATTGACATTCTTACCTATCATGCCCAGCGCCTGATACCATTCTTCTACAAGCATTGGAATCGATCCCAAATTGATCTCCGGTACTTGGTTCGGTCTCAGAAACCTTCTTAATTAAATCTCCGGCACTTTCTTCTACGCATCGGATACAGTCTTCATCAAAATGAGTGGCAGGAGAATCCGTATCCATTTTCCAATCCAACGTGCAACCTTTACCTCTCGTGCCGTTGGCTCCAAAAGTCGACATCTGCTCCCCTTCAGCAATCAACATGAAATCTTTCCTGAGTTCTTCCTCAAATTTCAGTAGTTGGTTGTCTTCTGGGCATCTAATATCAAGTGAGAACTGTACGAATCCCGGAACAGTATTTGTCGATCCAGGCTTCAGGGTGAGAATTCCTAGCGGATGTAAGCAGAATATCTGAATTTTTCTCAAGATTGGGGGCTAGTTACCTGTGGATGCTAGACAGCCCATTTCAGAAGCCTTATTGTGGCTATGAAGAATGAGTTTCGCAGCTGTAAGCATAGCATCCGAACGATTCTCAAAATCGGTCGTACCTGTAAAGCATCAATCATCCACGCCCACATTCATATCCCATCTCACCACATCATCTGCTATAGTACAACATACCAGTATGACAATCGCTTCCTCTCACCGTAATCGTATACCACCGATAAGCCTGCACGCCCGTCACCGCCCCAATGCTCGTTTTGCTCCTCTCGAGTATGGGCCCTTGTTCAATATGCAGCTCGAAATGTGCACCGATTGGATTTGAAGAATGAGATGCTGGGAGGGATCCTAGGTAGCCTATTCTTTGTAATTCTGATTTTAGGGTCGATGGGCCGTTTACTTCATGGAGATTGTGGGCGGAAAGAAGGGGGATGGAGGACGCCCATACGCCGGATGATATCATGGAGATGGGGAAGCGTGCTCCTTCTTCTGTGAAGGAGGGGAATTAGAGGGGGAAATGGAAGGGGGTTGGAGTGATGAAGTTATATGGGAGATTACCGTTTGTCCACTATTTGTGAAGAGTCAGTAGATGAAGGAATATTACTAAAATACCAGAGAATAACACACATTAATTACACCAGTAGGATATTCGGTCTCAATATTCAAATCATTCATGGTCCTCAATGCCTCAATCCCAGCATGAACACCCAGTATCCCATCATATCGACCTCCGGTCGGCTGTGCTCGTTAATCACACACCGCTCTGTATCCCACCCACACATATCACTATTGGAAACATACCTGCGTATCCAAATGACTCCCAGCATACGTAGCAGGAGCGTCTTTTCTTCCTGGTCTCACGGCGAATATATTGCCTTTAGGTATCATGTAATATGTTATCAAATGCTGGTTTTGGACAAAACTCGGTAGGTGAGAATCGGTATTAGGAAAAGGAAAAGTAAGGAGAAGGGAGAATGGAAGGGAGAAGGTAGAATAGAAGGAGAGGGTAAATACATACCCATAGCATCAATCTTCACATCACATCCAAGAGTCTTAGTAGTCTCTACAAACCAATCTCGAGCTTGTTTGTCGGAATCGGAGAGGGCGAGACGGGACATCCCTTGATCGGTTACTTGTCTGGATGAATATGGTATCAGTGGCTATACGATTCTAGGGGTTGGAAGGATGTTTCTGGGGAAGGACTTTGTGGTCATGATGAAGATATGTCTACTGGTTTGCTGTCTCGTGTTGACCAGTCACTTGACTTTTATGTAGGTAGGTGGTCGGACATGCCAAACGGGAATTTAGGTCTCATCGATGTTCGACTAATCGTCATACATTCAACTCGGCACTTGCACCCACAAAGTCCTAGCCAAATCTCAGGAACTTTCCCAGCACCGTAATTTTCTATCTCCTTTCCCATTATCATCTTTCCCTCTTACCTGTTCCTCTTCTCCCCCTAATCCCCATCCCCGTCCCCGTCCTCATCCCAAATCTTCCAAAAGCAAAAACAAAAAGAGAAATCGAAACGTACGCTCCCCATTTCTCCCCCCTCCCCCACTGACAAGTATAATGCAATTCCCTCCACAACCTATCTCTATCAATTTTGATATCTCTAATCTGCTCGTCTTTTATATCAACTGTTCTAATTGTGCTGACACTTCTAATCGGATTGATGTTCTCAATCGATGGAAGTATTCTTCTGGGAGTGACAAGACTTGGGATACGTATTGATCTTGATCTTGATAGGAGGAGTTTAGACATTTTAGTTTTTGGTTTGGAAAGTATGTGATAGGTGAACTATCTAAGTAAAGGGGGTTGAATTAGAGGAGTTTGGGGGGTTTGTTTGGGTTATGTTGATATCGTTGTTTATCATGGGGATGGGGATGTACTCGAGAGTACCAGGTAGATAGATGTACTAGGTAGCTATCAGGGCGCATGCAAGTTACCCCGCTATCAAGCATGTCCGGGTCCTATAGATCAATACTCACACTTATTAAAGACGTACATTATCAGCATCATAGATAATACAGTAGCACCTAATCGTTAAATGAATGTATTTGTCAACTTCATATCAATAATATCAATATCACGCATTATCATTATTTCACCATTTCCTTCTTCATCCCTCTTCCCCCCTCTTCTATTCCTAAGTATTCTTCTATACCAATTCCCTCGCTCTCCTTATCAAGCTCCCGATCCTTCAAATCCTCAAAACCCCATTCAGATTCCAGATTAGACATATATCACTGAGGCCCTGATGAACGACGACAAGAACGGTGACAAGGTTATTGATTTTGAAGCGGTTATAAATTCACACTAGCTGCGTATAGTGACTATCGTCATCGAAATGAGGAGTTAGTAGAGAGTGGTAAGTTCTACTTGTTCAAAAGCATCGTTGTCTTCCTCTTTGACTCTGTTAGATGGAAAATTAGTGCACATTTAAATATAAAAAAGGGGGAGGAGAAAAAGTGAGGGGGGGAGAGCAGATGTACAGCAGATGTACAAATGGATATCGTTGTTATTCTGGATATTATTAGAATTGGCGGAACTTATTTGCATAGGGATTGATATCCTTACGTTGAAATGATAATAGGTTTATTATACTCGAGTAGATATGGGATCATTGAAGATATTAAAGTTGGAGGGAGAGAGAGACAGGGCATCAAATAGTGAAAGAGAAAAAAGCAAGTCTCGTAGTCTAGCTGTCTTTTAGGATAGTTCAAGCAATAGGAATTGAAGTTATTTCAAAGTCTTGAGATATAGGCCACTAATAATGACAACTAATAACTACCTACTCCAGAGAGTGTACGTGATGAAACGATGTGAAATATGAATATAACAATGTTTTCGCAGTACTACCTTGTATGCTTCAAGCCCTAATACAATCACTCAATACCCATCCAACAATGAAACTTTACAATCGAAACAAAATCAATCGAAAGTTGAAATAATATTTTTGGAAGCATTTCATGAACCCGTGCATCCACTGTTGTTTTTAGGCCAAGGTGATCTGAAGTTTGAAAGTTAATTACTGTTCAATTTATGATGAATATCGCTGCTACCGTGCATACCCCCTTATGATCCATGCTCCCGAACGCCGCGCTGTGATATCAATGTATACGAATTCTCATTCATGTCGCCTTTCCCTTGCCTTTTCCTCTACCCTTTGCAGGTGGTTTTGCAGGAGCTTTAGCAGGAGCTTTAGCAGGAGCTTTAGCAGGCGCCTTCGCCGGTGCTTTTGTGGGGGCTTTGACGGGTATCTTTGATCGGCCTTTATTTTTAGTTGGAGCTGGAGCTGGAGGCGGTGTTGGTTCTTTGGCAATTTCCTCAACCTCTTGTTCTTCCTCTTCTTCGGGGTTTTCGGGAACCTCAGGCTCCTTGGCTTCAACTTTTTTCTCCACCACCTCCTCCTCCTCCTCAACTACCTCTTCTTTTTCCTCCTCATCCTCCTCCTCTTCTTCTTCCTCCTCGCCCTCATTCTCTTCTTCTTCCTCGTCATCGCTCATAAACTCATCATCCTCATCAAATCCGAAAAAACTCATAGCCTTCTGTTTACCTGGTGCAGATCCAGAGGGCGGAGTTGTATCGTTCGAGTCCGTACCACCCATGACCTCATCTTCTTCACTTGCAGAGCCATCAGTGCCGGAGCCACTGCCTGAAGATGTTGCCAACAAATTGTCTTTATAGTTTCCAGCCTTCATAGCCGCAATAACAGCCTCACGCGTTCTCTCTCCAGCTTCCTCTTTATCCTCAACCCATTTACCGTCCACTTTTCCTTTCGTACCATTCTTGATTTCCTGCTCTCTTCGTTCTGCTAATTCCACAACTTGTTCCCATCGTTTCCTTCTCTCTTCTTTATCTTTCTTGGCCATTTCCGGCTTGATTGCCAAATACTCTGCCAAAGCCTTCGCTTCATTGACTGTTCTTAATCTGCGGCCATCCAAATTTCGGCTTGAACCATTTTGATCACCTTGACCCTTCTTGCGTTTAGATGACATACGACCTCCTGCTGCACGAAGTTGAGATCCGAAACCTCCTTTGCCACCGCATAATCGCGCGGAAAGTCGTAAAGATAGAAAATCATCTTCTGGATTTGATAGTAAATCTGATATTGGGGAAGATGATTCGGAGAGTAATTTATTTGAGATGGTTGTAAGGATAAGGCGACGGTCTTGAGATGGAATGCGCTCGTAAACTTTGTCTTGAAGCTCTGAAAGCGTTGTTGTATTAGGCAAAGGTAGTGATAGAGTTGATGGTAAATTCAACCCAGGAAATGAGGTCAACAGAACGTTGACTGTCGCCATATTGCCGGTTTTGAGGATGGTGATATGTACGATATTCAATTGTTAAGGCGCTTTGCAAATGTTTTTTTTGATTGACTTGATTGACTTGATTGACTGCAATCAGTAGAACTTTGAAAGGTTGTACTGTAGTACATACGATGCGATACATAAAGTGGCTCGGGAGTGGCTAAAGGCTAACTCACGTGAAATTCACCCACTCCACTGAACAGTTCAGCCACATTTTCGCTTGCTAGCGTTTGAACCACACAAAATTTAATTATCCAAATCTTTTCGCTCCTTCCGCATCAACACCTTCGACAACGACAACTTCTTCAAGCACCTCGACCAAACCGCCAAGATGTAAGATATTGACAAAATATTCAAAAAACACTATGTTTTTAATTGTTGCAAAAGACTAATGAATTGATTTACAGGCTTATCCCAAAGGCTGACCGCAAGAAGATCCACGAGTACTTGTTCCGTGAGGGCGTACTTGTCGCAAAGAAGGAGTACGAAAACAAGCACCCAGACATCGATACCCGTAACCTTTACGTTGTCAAGGCTTGTCAATCTTTGACCTCCCGTGGATATGTCAAGACTCAGTTCTCTTGGCAATACTACTACTATACCCTCACCCCAGAGGGTCTCGACTACCTCCGCGAATGGCTTCATCTCCCCGCTGAGATCGTCCCAGCTACACACATCAAGGTTCAAAGATCCCACGCTCCTCCTCGTGGAATGATGGGTGGTGATGAGCGCGAGCGTAAGCCTTTCGGTGGCCGTGGTGGACGTGGTGGTGGAGACCGTGGAGACCGTGGTGATTACCGCAGACGTGAGGGTGGTGAGGGTAAGGAAGGTGCCGCCCCAGGAGAGTTCGCTCCTCAATTGTAAGTTTTACATGTCATCTGCCAAGCTGTATTGATCAATTTTAACATATTCTTACAGCCGTGGTGGATTTGGACGTGGACGCGGAAGTGCCGGTGCCCGTGAGGGTGCTCCAGCTTCGTAGATTTCTCCTACTTTTTTCTTACGCTTGCTCGATGCATCCGACAGAAATTCCTCATAAACACTTTGTATGGTTGGACGACTGGACAGTAGCGCGTTAGGTCGAGTGAAAGTAATCGCCGGGGGAGCATAGGTCGAAGGTGGAAGTTGACACTTCAAAACTGTCAGATAGCATCAAGAGCTTCTTCCAATACCCCTTCAATTTATTATGACGTGAAAACACGATACTCCCTCCTAAACTCTGACCATCTCTCTGCTTTTGTTTTCATGATTTATTGGAACTTCTTTTGAATTGGAAAACTTGGTGATATTGATATTACGTTAACAATGAATTGCCCTTGATATCAATGCCAATATTACCTCAAAAACCCGGAAATCTATAGGGAAATATATCAATATATCTATTGTCAAACCTAAGTTAACTCGGGTCTTTCGGTCAGAGAAGGTCAGAGAAGGTCAAGGAAGATCAAGACTGACCTCGGACTGGTCATTTTGGACCTCAGACCAGGAAAGATGATGGTACCGGTAGCTGTTCATATGAAAGGTCTTACAAGTTCAACAGCTGAAAATCACCCCACCAAAATCCCCGCGACGTTTTCCGACTTTGACCCACCTCGTTTTCTGAAAAACCACATTTCCCCTCTACGCTACGTAGATAATATCGTCATCGTGCTTCTCCTCGGTCTTATTCTCTCTTTATTTTTGACCACGAATCCACGAAATGTTCAACATTTTTACATGAAATCGACGTACCTAGCTAAGGCCATCGACCGATGAACGAAGATTCTTGAAGTGGAGATGCATTGAGAATTTTAAGACATCCATATTCAAGTCAGTACAGACTGGACTGTACAGTAGAATGGTTTTGGTGATGAGAACGTGGGGTTTATATAGCATCCCGTTCATCCTCACATCCTTTACCTTTCGTGGCGTTTCAATGGCTTTCAAAATAGAAGTCCGATTGGCCCTCAATAGCTTGGTAAAGTGCTTTTCCTTGTCGATTTTTGTATCAGCTTGATTCCTTTGCTACATACATATTGGTGTTCATTGCTGCCCCTTCATTTTCTCAATTTTCAACAGACAATAACCATTAGATGTACTGTGCTAGACTTGCTAGACTTGCTAGACTACGATCGATGATTGACAATATAACTAATCATAGGAATTCGGTATATATACCTACCTCGTAGATCAATAATAACGCCGTCTAATCTGATATCATGATCTAGTACCCAGTATTATTAGGTACACTCGTGGGCTTAAGCTCAAACTTGTACCAACTCATACTCCCAAACTTCGTTCTCGACCCAATTGCAAGGAACGAATCGCCCTGCTAGTCAAAGGAGTAATAAGATGGATGGCGGGGCAATTCAAGTCATACATCCAACAACAGGATCATACCCCACCCCACCACCCACCTTGACCAAGTCCCGTCCCTTCCTTTTTCATCTAGGGTACCAGTACCTTACTACTACATAAGAAGGTAAGCAAGCAGAAATCTTCTCTTCTTTTCTTTCTTTCTCTCTTTCTCTTTATACCAT
Organism: Myriosclerotinia duriaeana; assembly: GCA_002162615.1. Classification (NCBI taxonomy): domain Eukaryota; kingdom Fungi; phylum Ascomycota; class Leotiomycetes; order Helotiales; family Sclerotiniaceae; genus Myriosclerotinia; species Myriosclerotinia duriaeana. The sequence goes on from NGKI01000001.1 coordinate 3,027,952, forward strand.
TTCAAAATACCCTCAACAACTTTCAAGATACCCCAAATACCCAAATCACTTCACAACAACATATCACTCAATATGTCTCTCCCAACTTCCATGAAAGCTTTGAGGTATGTACATCATCTTGCTTTAGCTCAACACTCTTGAGGTACAGCGACAACGACATCGTACCAAGTACCAAACACCAAACACATCTCTCACATCTCTATCCTCCACTAGGAGAAGCAAAACAAACAAAGCATCGAGACTGATATGAATAAACCCAAATAGATACTCCAAGCCAGAAGAATACGGAATCGTCAATGTTCCCCTCCCAAAGCTCCGTGATAACGATGTCTTGGTAAAGGTTAAGGCCTGCGGTGTCTGCGGAACCGATTTGCACATCCACGAGGGAGAATTCATTGCAAAGGTATGTGAGAGAAATCTTCTTTATATATGTGAATTGGAAATGGGTTGTTTTTGTTTCCCCACCATGACGGTTCGCCAATTGAGATGAACGAGTATGCGGGTTAATCATATATACACCTGGATGGGTACTTTTGATGTTTTGCGTGCTTTAAGCTAAACATATTGGGACGAGTTCAATTGTTACAGTATCCATGTATGTTGTGTACAAAGGCTAATATGACGTATTATAGTTCCCTCTTATTCCTGGTACGCTTTATTTCCCCTTTTTAACTCCTTGCTTCGAATGTTTGAGTTTGTTTGGCTGGTTGAGGCAGTTGCGTCTCTTGGCAAACACAATCATAACATTACACATTTGGTTGGAGATATAACACTGAGATATAAACACCAATTTTCTTGGAATGCCATCCTCGAGTAGAGTGTTGGTGATCTACAGATTTATTTTCATTCATTCAGGATACTGCATAGATACACCGAAGGTGTTCCTGCTTTGGCTCCTGGCTCACAATATCACAGTACATCAAGACTTTGAATTGTAATCTAACGTTGATATTTATAGGACATGAAACTGTTGGTGTTATCGCTGCCACTGGACCTAAGGTCAAGGGCTTCAATGTTGGTGACAGAGTTGTAGCTGAGTGAGAATTCTTTTCTTCAATCATACCTTGCACACAATGTACTAATTTTGTTATAGTAACTCCGAGCTTTGCGAAGAGTGCTTCTACTGCCGTCGTGGTCAACTCTTGCTTTGCGAGAACTTCAACGCTCACGGTGTTACCATGGGTAGGCTCATTATTTCTTCCAATTGACAGTCAAGGCTAATTCAATCTAGATGGTGGTTTCGCAGAGTACTGTGCTTACCCAGCCGCAAAGGTTTTCAAGATTGAGAACCTTTCAGATGTTGATGCCACACTCCTCGAGCCAGCCTCATGCGCTGCTCACGGTCTTGAGAAGATTGCACCAAAGATGGGTTCTTCCGTTCTCATGTTCGGTGCTGGACCAACTGGTCTTGTTCTCGCTCAATTACTCAGACAAAATGGTGGATGCAAGGTCGTCCTCGCTGCTCCAGGTGGTCTCAAGATGGATCTCGCTAAGAAGCTCGATGCTGCCGATATCTACATCGAACTTTCCCGTGATAACCCAGAAGCTCAATTCCAACAAATCAAGGATGAGTACAAATATGGTTTCGATATTGTCGTTGAAGCTACCGGAAGTGCCAAGATTCTCGAGGATGCCATCAACTACGTTCGTCGTGGAGGTAAACTCGTAGTCTATGGTGTCTACAGCGGCTCTGCTAGAGTTACTTGGCCACCATCCAAGATTTTCGGTGATGAGATCACCATTCTTGGTTCTTTCTCCGAGACTTATATGTTCCGTAAGTTTTTAAATGTACCCACCCATGTACAAATGTTTTCTTTACTGACAATACATAGCTGCTGCCATCGATTACCTCGATTCAGGCAAGGTCAAGGTTGAGGGAATTGTTAACAAGACCTTCAAGCTTGAACAATGGGGTGAGGCCTTGGAGTCTATCAAGAACAAGAGTGCTATTAAAGCGGCTATTGTTTTCGATTAGATTATGTGTGTAAAATTGGGGGTCAAAAAATGACATGATGATGTTTTGCTCAGACGTTAGAGATATACCTTTAAAAGCGAGCTAGATGTGGATTATCTCGGTAGAGATAGATTACTTTATGACTAAATGAATATAATTTACTGTATGGATGTTTGCTTTGAAATTGAGTGGTTATTTTGGGATTTATAGGAGTTGTGCTTTTGGTCTATCAACTTGCCAAATTATTTACCAAGGGGCTCGGGTCAGTAGTCTCCACCAGGAAGTTCTAAAGAAGTTTACTGCTTGTCTCTAATAAAGCTACTGTACATTCCAATATCATTTATTCAATTGTCCTTTGATTTCACCCATTCATTCATTTACTCTGTTATCCATTATTCTCTACATACAGTATTCACATATTTGCTACTTACTATATTCGCTTCTTCACTTATCTACTCACTCGATAGTTTAACTATTCGCCTACCTAGTTACATGGTAATGTCATCCTTTTTAAGTGAACGAGTGAGTAAGTTCACTCATCATGTTGGATTCATCATTTTGAATAAGATGGTGAGTGAGAGGTTTGGTGTTTAGAGGTTTGGTGTTTAGAGGTTTGGTGTTTAGAGTTTGCTGGATATATTTCTGGAGATCTGTAGGTTGAGGAGGTTGGGGATGTTGGGGATATTGGAGAGGGGGTGGTTGATGGGAGGAAGTTTTGAGGGAGAGGGGAGGTGAGAAGGGGAGAAGGGGTATGAGATGGTCGGGTTGGGATATGAGATGGTTGGGTTGGGATAAGAAGAAAAGTTAAGATGAGGGCGCTTGGATGAGAGCTTTGAGATATGAAGTATGAGGGTTGAGGCTGAGGTTGAGAGGAGAGGAGAGGAGAGGATTGGGATGAGGTGAGGTGGGTGATAAGATGGAAGTGATGGAATAATGAATGGGGTTGGGATTGGGATTGGAGGGTTGGGATAACTTGGAAGAGTATATATGAGATGGGAGTGGGAGTCTGAGAATTAGTTTGGAGTGAGGGGTTGGATGAGATAGGGTGAGAGGGATTGGATGAGAGAAACAGGATAAAAAAGACTGGATAAGAGAGACTAGATAAAAGAGGTTGGATAAGGGACAAGACGAGAGGTTAGATGAGAGCCCTGGAGGGTTTAGATGAGAGAATCAAGATGAAAAGTTCACAAAAGAGTATATCCAAACCATCCATATTATTATATATATATATAAATAGCCCCAGCACTCTCACTCCCAACTCCCAACTCCCAAACAAACACCATCGCCTAGTTCGAGTCCCCTCAATTGAAGGCCGTTGATGATAGATTTACGTGCGTTTCTAAGGAAAGGAAAGGAAAGGAAAGGAAAGTAAGGTAAGGTAAGTTAAGCAAAGTATTTCAAACCTGATGTGCGAGTTGCGAGGTTAAGGGGTCGCGAGGTCATGCACACGGAGTGAATGTTATGGTGTTGGTGTATTTGGTATGGATAGGGATAGGGATACTGGGATACTGGGTTACTGGGTTACTGGGTTACCGGGCTAGGATATTGATTGGATGGTTTGGGAGATTGGGATATGGATTATATATATATGATATTTTTTTGGATCAATATGAACCTTGGAGGTGAAGGTTTGTTCTGTTTGTTAGGTGGGGTATGGAGAATTTGAGGTTTGTGAGCTAGGAAGGGATGATGGGATGATGGGATGAGGTTGTGAGGTTGTGAGGTTGTGAGGTTGTGAGGTTGTGAGGTTGTGAGGTTGTGAAGATAAATTGATTTGCGATATTCTTTGTTACAATGATTACTTGTATAAGTAGGTGTTCAAGCTAGCTTGGCTAGGTAGCTAAGATTATTAGGGGAGCTGGGTGGGTGGGTGGTGAGAGGGGAGTGTAGGGGAGGAGGATGGGGAACTAAGTATAGTGGAAGTGGAAGTACATAGTGCTAGAAGGGTTTGTCAAGGAATGCCTGATGATGACGGGATAGGAGGATAAGAAAATGAGAAGCGATGAGACGGATCATGAATCATGATGAAAAGAAACAAACGAGAAGAAAAGATGATAAAAACAAGAAGAAGCGTTTAGTAACTAGGTATGGTATTAGATATAACGAGTAAGAGAAAAACATATTGGATAAAAGGATGAACGGAGATGTAATGCAATGAGATAAATAAATTGTATGTATACCTACCGATAGCTTATGTTCAGTGTTCAGTGTTTGGTATATTAACTATTGGCGTGAAGATTGAGATTTAGCTCGTTGTCATTTTCATGATTAGATTAGTTGAAGATGTGTTTGGTCAATTGGGGATAGATGATTTGTGTTTTAAGGTGGAGGTTTTGGAATGGTGATTTGATTCGATGGAATAGGGTTGGTGGAGGGTAATGGAGGGTATTTGTGAGAGTAGAAGAGGGGGTTTGGGTATGTGAGGGAGATTTGGGTATGGATTGCTGTAAGACTGTAAGACTGGAGGATTGGAGGTAGATGGATTGAAAGATTTAAGAAAGATTTTAAGATTAGAATTCTAAGTTTTGAATACGAAGAGAGTGAGTTTGAGTTGGGATGGTTCTGTAATTTGTTTGATGGCTGGTTGGTTGGTTGAATTTTGGTTGGGATGGAAATGTAGAGATGGGTGAAGGGTAGGAAAGAGGTTGGGGAGAGATGAGATGAATGGAGGTTGGAGATTGGAGGTGGGATGTGGGATGAGGGATGAGATGGTTGAGGAGAGATGGTAGGAGATGACCAAAAAAGTGGGAAATGGGAAGTTGAAGGGGTTAGGGGTTAGGGTAGAGAAGATAAAGTAAGAGAAGTTGAATGAGAGTATAGATGAAGAGGTTGAGATAGAGGGATAAAGCGACAAGATTCATTCCATTTAACATCCAATCTTCTTCATTCTGTATATCATATGCATATTCTAGCATCGAAATTTAGCTTCTGCTCTTCAAAATTCCCATTTACTAATCAGGAATTTAGGAAAGGAAGATGAAAGTGAAAGTATAGAATAGTAAGAACTTACTAATGCAAAAGCTCGTCATCTGGATCTACTTCATCTCGTAAGAAGAGCCTTTCGATAGTAGTAAATTCATAATCGATTTGATCTAAGCATAGCTAAGGCTACGCGGACCATGCGATACGCCAATGGTATGGTCTCTCAGTATATATGTATATAGGGAATGAACCAAGGCAGTGTGTGGAGTGGAAAAGTAAGGTGAGAGACATAATAAAAAGGGGGGGTATTTAGCCATGGCTACAATGAAAGCGAGATGATAATCCATTCATCTCCTACTTGCCAAAACCATAGAGTAGCTTCGACAAGCACGACAATTTCACCCAAAACACTTGAAAATAACATCCAAGATATCCAAAGCTTAAATTCTTTCTTTTAAATCCATCGCATTATATTTTCATCCAGCTGGTGCAAGTGATTCACCATACCAACCGATCCAGATTCTCAACTCCCAGCTAGCCTCACGCCTCACCCACTCACCCACCCACCCAACCTCATCTCCCCATCATCCAAAATAGACCACCATCTCCGCCGCCAACTTCACCCCCACCGCACTAACCAACTCCGCAATAATCCCCTTGATACTCTCCGGATCCATTATACTGCCACCTTCCCAACTAACCAATTCATTAGCCTCGAGATCACTTTTTCCGATGCGGATCTTGATGTTATCTAGAGGGGCTTGACTGAGGATCTCAGCGGTAGTGAGGAGACCTGGCATGGAGCGTTCGAAGATGGGGATGCCGGTGTCATCGTCGGGTTCAGAATCTTGATTTGGAGTTTGGTTTGCTGTGCTAGATTCTGGATTTTGATCATCTTCCTGATTTTCACTGACGTACTGCCTCTGCTCCAATTTCGCCCTTAATTTCCCATCAAATAATACCCAATTGTATGTCTCTGGATCTAAAATATATTGAGGACTGTAATCTCCTTTATATCTCATTTTCACACAACTGTGAATATAAAACCCTGCATACCAATATTGATATCCTTTATCTTTTGCCAAAGAGATTTCTCTCAGTGCGCCTAGTTTTCCAAATCCATGAGAATGGACGGATTCATGATACATGAAGTATACTGCACTAACGCATTTTGGGAGGAGATCCAAGACGCCGACGGCGATTAATTTACCGTCGAGGCGATAACATTGATGGTAGGATCCTAGATGTTTGGTTTTACCATCGATGGTTCGGATACTGCGAGGTAAGGGGGATGAGCAGAGGAAATTTTTAAATCCTGATTTGCTTATTCTACTGGGTGGCTCATGGTGAACTACTCGTTGATAATTTTCAAATACTGTATATTTTTCTTCTGTAAACTCGTCTGTTTCCAGAGTGACAGTAAAAGAATGAGCTGGTTCTGGGGGGGTCTTAATTCGTTCTTTTTCTCCCTCGTGAACTCTTTCTTGAAGATCAAAATCCGTGTTACGTTTCTTGGCTTCCTCGCGTGACTTGGGATATAATCTGGCGGCTTCTTTTGTATATGTATCTCCGAGGACGTATCTGTTGAACCGATTTAAAACCTGTCGCTGATCTTTGGTTGCGTGGAACTGGTGAGAATCAAGACGAATGGTATATTGTGGACAACAGGAATTGCGCATGTCTGGTTTGTAGAGTATGGTACCTGAACGTCTCCATCCTCGATCAAGAAGTCCTTGGTAGAACTCTGGTTGTAGGCCTTGAGTTCTTGCGTAATACGAATAGCCTAGAGATACAAATAAATGAATGATTCTTTACACGGTGTGAAAGCTTGATTCAAGTTTTAAGCAACGAGGGTAGAAACGTAAGATCGAGTATGTGATAGGGAACATACGACGTGGACCTGCCAAGAATCAGATGAGAGTGAGTGAGTAATGAAAATATGCAACTCACTTTCTGAACTATTGTGACAATACCCGCAACTATCATTATCGTAGCCTAGATTATAGCATGGTTAAGTCAGTCAAGGCACTCATTTTATAATAAAATTTGATCCAAAAAGTTACTGAAATCTGTAGTGACACTCGCATTTCGTGCCGCAATGCAAATCGGATGATGACAGGTTAGATTTTCAATGCGGGGCCGGGGAAGAGGGATTGAATGAGATCTTGTGGAATGATGGAATGAATGTAAGACTTGTATCAAGTTGTATGACTATGGGATTTGAATTTTCGGTTCAGCCGTATGTTTGGGAGCTGGATAACTGGATGACTGGATGAAGTCACGGAGGTGGGGTTTTTGCCAAACCATGATGAAGGGAGATGGTGTCTAATAACTTTATCTTTTCCAATTTTCCAATGATATTTTCGGAATTTATGCTCTGTGCAGTGTAGTACTACTACTGCTGAGTGAGGAGGTACAATTATTATATTTGCACACTAGTACAGTATACATGATGCAGTGTGACAATGGGAAAAGCGAGTAATGGTGTAAAATTGTCCAAGGGGGGGAAGAAAGAAGAAATGAATATCAAAATGAACTGTCGTCGAGCCATTTACCCACGGGGTCAATTTATTGGCCAATGATGGTTCAAACCCGAATGTAAAGATCTTTGGCTTTCCAGTAATGAATGATGAAACTTACCAAGGGGCGAGAGAAGCGAGACTGGGGCTTGCATGACGTGGAAACAGCCAAAGGTGACAAGGCCGATATTGGCGATGAGATGATATTATTATTGTACGGTTATGGATAGAGTAGTTGAAAGTGGCAAAGAGAGTGGGAGTGGGAGTGGGAGTTAGATTTGTGATTTGTATCTCAAGTTCGCGTTCAAGAAAGATAGTGGGAGACTAGAATGAAGTTTATTAGTTGGTGAGCTAAATTAGATTTGATTTGTGCCAGACTGCCACTGGTAGATTATGTGTAATAGCTGAGTGACCAATCATGGACCGTTCGCTGGTTGGTGGGAAGACATACTTGATATGATTCTGTGGCTCCGTGATTATTCTGTACTATGATAATTGATGAATTCTGATGTTGTGAATGATAGGAAAAAGCCCGCTTGGCTTTGCTGTGCTGACGGCGGCTTTTGCGGCTCGATTCAAATCTGCTTTTTGTTCCAGTGCTAGAGTAGGTCGTGAGTGAGGGAGGGAGGGAGTGAGGGAGTGAGTGAGTTAATAAGATCTGGCACCAGCAGCTCTCCTTTTCCCTAATTTTTGTAGTGATGATTCTTATGGGGAAAACAACAATTTGTAGATTCCAACAGCTGGAGAGAAGATCGATCATGAAACGAAACGTACGATTACTACGTGAGCCTTCTACCAACAAGGCAAAAAGTCCTACTATATTCCTTCCGTACCTGGTATTCACCACCAAAATATAATTAATATCTCTCCCTACCCAGGTAGTATTATACGGCTCGGTAAATACAGCCCCTCACTACGAGTCGATGTCTACTTGTATGAATATGCAATAATAATGAGAAAAGGCTGGAGCTGGATTCCCGAATAGTAAATATAAATATATTTATATTACCAGTTATCCAGATTGAAGTCCAATTAGATAGACAGGCTCCAGTGTCTGTCTACGGGTAGTTATTGAAAGCCACTCATCACTCCACTGCAGCCCTATTATTACACTTACACTTATTACACTCTCGTACTAAATACTATTACTAGATTGGGATTTGGTTGATTGATGCTTTTATATTTCATATGCTTGGTCGGTTAGAACCAATTACTCTACTTGTAGAGTAGAGATGGATATCACCGTTTTAGCTGTTTATCTACTCGTACTAGGTAATCATTTAACTCCGGCACGCATCAATATTTAGGGGGAAAAGGAATGTCACCAAGCTCTCACCTTGACCTCCGTTTCCTCCGAACTTTCTTTCACCAGTAGCTGTAGCAGTAGCAGTAGCAGTAGCAGTCGCAGTACCAAATACCAGTAGAGACTAGAGTAGAGTAGAGACTCGTAGAGTGGGTTGTTGTTATTGTGGCAAGCCTTTCCTTACCTTGCCTACTTGCCTACTTACCTGTACCTGATTGAGTAGTATACTGTATAAGTAGTTAACAAGTAACATTTAAATACATCCATATACTATCTATTCAAGCCAATTCTATCAGTCAGTCAGTCAGTCAATCAGTCAGTCAATCAGTCATTTCATTCATTATTCAAAACTTCAAAGAAAAAAGAAGAGACTCATCCACAACTCATCAACCGAATTGTCTAATACACATTTCCATTTCCATTTCCATTTCCATTTTCCAACACATAATGACAATCAAATTAATTTCAAATTAAATTTTGTCTTGAATTCAAAAAAAGTCTTAAATTTCCGATCAATTAATTGAATAATTGAATTAATTCTATGAAAGATAAGATGCACATGCACCATTCCTCTTCTTGATCTTTTTTTCTTTTCTCCTCTCCCTTAGACTATTAGCCAGCCTACCTAGTACCTACCTACCAACAACCACGGTTGAAGCACCACCACCACTACCACCACTACCTACCTACTACCTACCTACCTAATACTTCTCACAGCCGAACTTTACCTCAAACAACGAAACTTTCTCATTCGATTCACAACAACAAATTGTGCTTCCTGCACTGTGCATCAGCACCCTACAGGTGAAGCATCGCCTTCATCATGGCAACTGGTCTTCCTATGGAGTCTCGTACTGGGAGAAATAATCAACGTACGTTTGCAATTCCTCTATGACATTTGGCGCATCGTACCCTTTTTTTTAATTTTTTTTTTACTTTCTCCTAATTTTCAAATCCCAATCCCAATCCTAATCCCAATCCCAATCCAGAATGTTCATAGACTTACATTCTCCCTTTGGAATATAGGTTATGGCCCAGAAGGAGAAAGACTCGTTGCAGGAGTTGTACCTTTGAACGAAGCAAAAACTCACGTCCTCCTCATTCAATCTACACGCCGGAACGCTTGGGTTTTACCAAAGGGTGGATGGGAAACCGATGAAGAATGTACTGAAGCAGCACAACGTGAGGCATGGGAGGAAGCAGGAATAGTCTGTACTGTCGATTACGATCTCGGTCAGATCACGGAAACCAGAACGGCGAAGCAAATCTCGAAAAATGCACCCAAGGCCCTCTACCAATTCTACCAAGTTACCGTCACCAGCGAAAAGACAGAATGGCCCGAGATGCACAAGAGGAATCGAAAGTGGGCGACATATTCAGAGGCGAAACATGATCTTCAAGAACGTCCAGAGTTATTACAGGCTCTTGAACGTTGTACCATTCAACGGTAACCTTGGGGGCCCAGTGTTTATTTCTCCAACAATTGCTGGGTGGGCGGACGAGCGATGACGAAAAGACGACACACGATATATATACTATCTGGTCGAGTCGGAATCGAGCAATAATCAGTTGAGGTCGTACAATACACACATGCGCGCGCCAGTCAGTTATTCAGCGAGTTATTGATACTGGGTTCCGAAGAAGAAGAAGAAGAAGAAGAAGAAAAGCAAAAGAAGAAGAAGAAGAAAAAGAAGAAGAAAAAAATGAGCCAAAATTATTTTTTGAGGATTTTATTTTGGGTTGGTTGGTTGGTTTTCTTCAAGAAAATTGCTGCTTTACTCCTTTTTTTTTCCTCTTTTCTTTTCTTTTCTTTCTTCGTCTGTTTGTCTGTCTGCACTAGATGGCAATAAAGTCTGATCTAATGCAGTGTGTGTTCTCTCACATGTCTTTTATTATTATTATTATTATTATTATTATGGTTATGATGAATTCTGTTAAACTTTTTTGGTTTTCGACAGCTTCATTATCATATTCATTCCCCAAAAGCGCCATATAATATTTCCAAGGTTGAGATCTACGAAGTACATTGAGGTTCTTTATACTTATTATTACTGTAAGGTTCTTCCAAGGTTGCTATATCTATCTATGAAATGGGGTGGTGGCATTCATTGTTTTTTTACTAATAGTTGATTAAAATTTCAATTAACAAAGAGATAGGTATAGGATTGATTGATTGATTGATTGATTGATGTTGAATAATACAATCAATATACTTATATACTTATTACTCTATACTACTCGAGTTGATGGTTATTCAAAAGGCAATTTGTATAATAATAAATGAACTTTGACGTTTGGTATACAGTACTTCCAGTAAGGAATACCTAATAATAATAAGTATACTGCTTGCTACTTATTAAGATACCTAGGTAGAGTAGAGAGAGGAATGATATATAAGATCTTGTAAATAATGAGATACAAAATAATACAAAATAATATAATAAATAATTCAAAGGCAAAATCCATCCATACAACCAAAATGTGCACTTTTACATTTTGATATCAATTTCCTAAGAAATCTTATAAGTCCATGTCCATTGTCCATATGTCCATCCATCTACAGTATCTATCAACCGATTGGTCGCTCTCCCCATCACAGCATCATCGAATCTTATCTTCTACTTCTACTTCCCACACAAATCAACACCCGTACTATTAACCTCCCCACGAAACCTCAACTTTCTGAAAATTAAATCGCCAACCTTGCGGAATGGATTGGTGGAGTCTCTCATTATTACGATAACCAATTTTCACCTTCAGAAGACAAACTAGATGGACCACCAACCGACATATCAGGGCCCGGAAGGAGGGGCAGAGATGCCAACTCTAGGAGCGGGAATACCTCCTCCAAACCAGCAACTCCCTGCGCAAATGTTCACGACGGCCGCGCAATTACTTGATTTGACTGATAGTAAGAATGTCCAATCTGCAAAGTTATACGTGAAATGGTGGTTGTGGTATGGGAACTTGCATGGGGACTCTGCTAGTGGCGGTTCTATGTCTCGAGAATATGCACATACGGACCTCTTTGTGATAAGTGCATATGCTAATCATCATTTTGACATTCTAGAAAAACTCATGATCTCGCTCCGCGATGGTAGAAAACTTATTGGGATTCTTCGAAGTTGGGATCAATTCGGTATGCACATTATCTGTCCATAACCATATTTCCCGTATCACATCAACTATTCTAAACTCTCCCAACAGCAAACATAGTCCTACAATCCACCGTCGAACGTATATTCGTCGCACCCCCGACTCCCTCTTCCCCAGGTGCCAGCACACCACCTGGACTCTACGCCGATATCCCTCGAGGATTGTTTCTCGTCCGCGGCGAAAACGTATTACTTCTTGGCGAGATAGATTTAGATAAAGATGATGATGCACCACCAGGATACGAAAAAGCAGATGCGGAATTGGTGCACAAGTTGGCTAAGGAGAGGAGTGCCCGGGATTCAAAGAAGGATAAGAATAGACTTAAGAAGCTAGCGGAGTTGGGTTTTGAGGGTGAAAATTCTGGGGAAGCGATCTTTGGATGATCATGAGGGGAGGGGTTGGACTGGTTATATGAGGACAGGACAGGGCAAGGAGGGTTTTATGTGGGAGGGAAGGTGATCGAGGGAGCAGAGATGTGGTTCAAAACACAAAGGCCGAATATTGTGAAAGGCTAGCTGGCGATCTTCATCAGTCAGTCGTGGTGGGTCTATGACAGATATACCACAAGAAACATTTTTTTCCTTCTTCTCTCTAGAGCTCTCTTTATGAAATGCGTGCGTGTGGCCGGCGTACACTGACTGGTGGTATGCAAAGAGATTCACCAAGCATTCTACACACCAGATAGAGCAAGGATTTTCCCATTTCACAGAAGAACTTCGAACAAGCAATTCCAAATCTTGGCTTTGGAAGATTTGGCATTATGGAACCTTATGACTTAGATATCAAGAAACCAAATCCCGGGTACGGTAAGTTCTTCCACTCAATGCATGTCTAGATGTTAAATACTCAATATCGGACCATCGGCTCGATGTTATGAAGTGGTATGGATGATCAATGTAAGAATGATCGGATGGAAATTCTTTATTATGCTTGAGCATTTTTCATTTTTTTTTAATCTTTTTCATTCCTGATTTTGAATCTATTGATTATCATTGAGGCTAGAGGTAGAGGGGTAGTTTTTACGAGAGGGGATGAGGATTAGATGGTTAGATGGTTAGATGGTTAGAATGACTATTTGGTGAGATGCAGTAGTACGGGAAAGTGAAACGATTAGATGGTGTTTCGCGTTTTGTGTCTGGGTTGGATTGGTTGGAACGGATTGGATGGTTATGCTATGGGATTGGATGGGATGGGATGGGATGGGATGGTGGATAGAAGTGAAGAGAACTGTTGGTTCGGTTCGGTTTGTGGAAAGCTGGTTAGTGTATGGAAGGGGTTTAAAATAGAGGAAGGAAGGAAGGAAGAAAAGCGATACACTAGAAGAACCTTAGCTGCTTAGATACTTCTATTGCGAATAACGGCATAACGGTTGTTTTGGGGTGTAGGTACCGTGCGTACGTTTGTTTTCGGTCGGTCCGTTCGTGGTGGTTACTAGTTAGGTGATGGGATGATGTTCTTGGTGGGTTAATGCCGAGTACGGAGTACTAGGTACCTATGTAGAGTAGAATAGTTGCTGAGACTCTAGAGCTAGCTGATAGATCTGATGGATTGATAGGTAGATAATAAGTAGATAATCGGAAATACCTGTGCTAATTTCTTCTAGGAAGTTCCTTTCGCGAAAGCGGCATGATTTTCTCGCGGCCCCTTTCTTTTTGGATCGCTTGTCGCGAGATTGATATACTTGGCAAACTGATGGGACAGTGCAGTATACCAATTTGGCACATCAAATAACGTTCAATCTAGAAATTAGTGAAGATGAGAACGTTTAGAAGATGGAAAAAAAAAATGCTTCGAGAAATTCCTCTTTTTCTTCTAGACTGTTACGAAATATCTCCGAGCGCAAATCATGAGATGAGATGGTTTATGCGTGGACGCGTGGGGACAGGGGTGGTTGGACTTGGGAATTCATGCATATTTGTCTAAATGGGGTATACAGTTGGATTGGCATTAAAGTTGCATCGATAAATGATAAGGCGAAACGGGTAGGACCTGGCTTTTGACGGGTTAGTTGGGGTGGTGATGGGAGAATCAATTGAGGAGTGGGTTTGGAGAGGTTTGGAAAGGTTTGGTAGATTGAGAGCATGAGGTGTTAATCTCTCTCAGATATGAAATACTATTGAATTTTGGGAATTATACTGTTTGGCGCGGTAAGAGGTGAGATGAGTGGGTTGGGATGTATTTGATGGGTTCATGGGAGGGAGTATTGAGGTTGGTGGATGGTGATGACGAAATAGCTTTTGGGAGTTCTTATGAAGGAGAACATTCGCACTTTTTAAGAGATTATCCTGAGCAGCTGTCAATAAGAAGATTGTCTTTCGATACCCGGATACCCAGAATCAGATACTCACATTCACTTCACTTGCTTCAGACTTCGATCTCGTCGTCTTTATTTACATCTACAATCTTTCGACAAAACAGACAGACAGACACTTCAATCTCAATCTCACAAACAAACACCATAATCACCTAATCCCATCACACCCGAAGCACCTCCGCTCCGGGCTCTCAGAAATCTTTCAAAATCTTTCACTCAAACCCCCGTCAAAGACCACACATCACCTCTCGTCTTCTATCTATCCGTTCTCGCAATTCCAGATCCAGAAACAATTCCAACATGTCTTCTACTCCCACAAACACGGCTCCCATCCCAGCCCCAACAAACACCGTTAATCCTCTCCCCGCCACCCCTGCTGAAGCAGCCGCGGCTGCAAGACCCGGATCTTCGGGCACAGCTCTCGATTTGCACACGCAAACCCAGGATGCAGCAAACCAATACAAGAGTGCCCAAAAAGCTGAAAAGGCATATCAACAGAAGAAAAAGTGTATGGTTGCTAGGAAGGAGTGGTATGATTGTAAAGTGCATTTTGCGGCGGGAGTGCAGGGGTTTAGGGAGGGAGGAAAATGTGTTGGACGGGTTGTTAAGGCGGGACCTAGTTTGGTTATGGAGAAGGTTAAGGGGGGGAAGGGGAGTGGGGTTAAGGGTGTGGATAGTGCATCTAGCGGTGATAGCGTGACGAGGGAGAAGGTTGATACTGCTGGTTCTAATGGAGGGGGTGTTAAGGGGAAAGTTGCGGCAAAGGTTGCGGGGTTGAAGGGAAAGCTTTTGGCGATGAAGGAGAAGAGAACGATGGAGAAAAATGCTAAAGCTGATGAGACTGTTGCAACAACTGGAACCACAGCAACAGCAGGAGTTACATCCTCCACTCCAGTCGTTGCAGCAGCCCCAGCCCCAGCCCCAGCACCAACCAAACAAGAAAAAAAGAGATTGACTCTGGATCAGGTGAGAGAGCGAATCCTTCATTACCGTTCAAAATTCCATTCAGAGGAGGATGAAGACGAGTCCGAGGTGAGCGTCGGACCTCGAATTGCAGGTTGGATGACCTATTTTCTTCCCTTTCACCTACTTCTTTTCTCACTCGCTTTACCTACTTTTGCTTTTGAATTTGCCTTTATGGTTTTAGAATCGGATTTAGAAGCGGGTTTAGATCAACCTTTAGATGAAGAATAAAGAAAGCTAATTTTATCAAACAAATAGAGAATCCAACAAGAAGAAGCCAAGGCCCTCGCAAGGCAGGATGCGCAAGCCTCGGCGGCAGCCGTGGAAGCTATGAAAGGAGAAGTCCCGGTGCAATCGCCATCGCAAACGCAAACGCAAATGCAGACAGCAGCGCCAGCAACAGCGCCAGCGCCAGCAGCAGCAGCAACATCCCAAACATCAACATCAATAGCCAACCCACCACAATTACCAGCGAAAACCCAATTGAGTCCTCCCGGATCCCCAACCAAGAGCACTATGGAACCGATCCGCGAGGACAGGGAGACAACGCCGGAAGCGGCGCCCATGGTGAGCGGGGGGAGGTCGGGGGGAGTTGGGGACGG
>NGKI01000001.1:3044276-3067796 GCA_002162615.1 Myriosclerotinia duriaeana
AAGGGGATTGTTTATGATGGATGGTTATGTGCTATGAGGTTTTGGGTTTGATGGTTGATGTTTTGATGTTTATGAGTTTGACGGTTGATGGCTGATGGCTGATGGCTGATGTTTTGATGTTTTGACGAGTATGAGTTCTCCGATTTGATGGCTATGAGTTTTGGGGGGGAGAGGGGTCACGATTACGAGTTTTCCGATTTCACGTACGAGTACGAGTATGAGTCTCCGATTTCATGTTCACGATCATGATTACGAGCATGACTACTAGTATGATGTTCCAGTGTTTGGGTTTTTTGTTTTTTGTTTTTGTTTATAATCATGTTATTTAGTTGTTGGTCTTTACTTCGTTGGTTCTTGTTCTTGTTCTCTTTCAATTCTTTGATATCCATTATTTTATATATACATACATACATATACATACAGTTTTTGAGATTTTTGGGTATTCTGAGTATTGTTTTGAAATAGATGGGTAATTTGGGTATTATATATAGATCATTCAATATTACAGTTATTACATTGTTAAGCATGCGACATATGTTTACTTTATGAGATTTCTTCATGTATTTGAATGAGTGATGAGTTGTTGATGTTAATATCATGAATGAGTGAGTGTCTGGTAACCTTAACCTCATGGTTTGTTAAGAGGTATATATATCAACCACAATTGTGATTCCATAAAAGGCTCCTTCTGTTATAGTAGTGGAGAGGCGTAGAGAAGGAGTAAGCAACCGAAGCAAGAATCGAGATTTGAAGTTGAAAGAAAGAAAGAAAGGGGGGTCTATTAGTCGAAGAGAAACAGTTCACTTCCAAGATCATCACTTCGAACTTCGAAGTCATACAGATGTGATGGATTCCTTGAGACAAACATCCTGCGCAATCTATCTAAGATTACTTGTTCCTTTCGAGATAGGTGGGGAGTGATAGTTCAACTCTAAAAGTTTACAATTTCTCAACCTCGAGATTCTAATCCTATTGTGCATTGTCGTTATATTCGGAGTGGTAAGATTTACCTGGATGGGTAAGAGGTGGATAATAGTAGAAGAGAGTCATACTCCTATTCTGCCTACCTTGAAGGATATTGACAATTCTAGACTTACTCCATTTGCCTCGTTTGATGAAAGAGATGATACAGGAATTTGCTTTGGAAACGCGTTCTTGCTCACTCTCTCTTCGACTACGAATTTGGGGTCGAGAATTCCCGGTCATTGTTAATTTCCATAAGTCCTCAACATCTGTATGAAATGACATCCATTGAAGTGTTAAGATTACTACTATTCACACATTCATTCACTGTATACAAAATAAACAGACCAAACACCACAACCTCTAAAAATGTCAGAAAACAATAAGCTCTCTCTCTCCCTTACCCAAATACCGCTCGCCTATTCACCCAATCACCACTCATTAACAAAAATATCCTCTCAACCCTTAACCCCACAGCAAAACAACCCCTTTTCTGTTCTAAAAACCACCAAACCCACCAAAAGAAAAATCTAAAAAAAAAATAAAGATCGACACCACAGAGATTCGAACTCTGGCTCCCGAAGGAAACGCCTGACTATGTATGAATAGCAGGGCGTCGCGTTAACCACTCCGCCATAGTGCCTTGTTGTTTTGTTGATGTTTGGGTGTGGTTGGGATATATGTTGTTGTTGCTTTTCAATGGAAGGAAAGAAGGAAGGTAGGTAGGTATATTGTGGTGTGGGGATTTTGAGGGAAGAGCAGATGGGGAAGGAACAACAGAGTGGTGGAAGTTTGGGGGTACTTTCTGTAAGAAATGTAGGATAGTATTCCTGTTACGATTTTCGATTAATGGGTAAAGGATGAATGATTGAAATAACTGGACGCGCCGTAGAGTTTACAAGAGCTTTTCTTTTCACCCAATGCATATTTGAAACGTTCAATCTGATTTCTTGATGTCAAAAAGTGGTATTTGCCAAAACCCTTTCAAATATCCAAAGAAAAGATCGCAATTAAAACTTGAAGATTTGATTGAATTCAAGGAGAAACAAGTTCAAACAATAAATCATATCACCCAAAATCGCCAGTTATGGATATTGCAGCACACCACACCGTCTGTCCTTTCGCTCATTTCATAGTTCCACCGAGCAAGCACGAACTATGGCCTGCCAACAACACACAATCGTGAATTGTAGTTTATGTAAGTTTCATACAAGTTATCCCACCATAGGCATGAGCCATGACAAGAGTATTGTCGTATACATCTGAAATGACAGATTTGTACTCGACTGGAAGCTGTATTACTTGGCGATTACCTGGTGGCCCCCATTCTATACGATCCTGCCTTATCAGGATATTACTCAAGTCGGTTCTCTTTGGAGATGAACCGTTTGTGGAAATGGAATCGATCCAATGAGGTCCTTTATCTGTTTGTAGGTGTTGGTGATCTTGAGAAAGAACTAGCCTATTGTAAGGTTCATCTGTTGGAAACGTTTCCTGGAGAGTCCATGGAGAGTGTTCCGTTTCCAAACGGCCCCATATTCTGATAACTGGTTGATGGTAGTCTTTGCTACTTGAAATTAACCGTCTATCCGATAAGAACTCAACTGACCTCGCCCTCGCATCCTTTCCCTTGCCGGTCTCAACAGGTGGGCAAAGTGTCTGGATATGACATAGATGAGAATCTGGGATTGTGATGGCGTGTTCGGAGGAGCATACTACTACTACTCGTTTGGAATCGGGTAAGAACGCTATTGATCCAATATGTCCCGGATAGCCATCCAGTGACTGTAGATATTCTAGGGATTTTACGGCTGTTCCAAGGAGAGTGATAACTAGTATTGTGATTTTGCCATTACCCAAGCTCACAATAAGGTAGCCATTATCCGGCGAAAACACAACTTTTATCGGGCAAGATTGACCTGCTCTGAGGGTTGCCCGTAACATATAATTATTACCATAATGAATGAGACGTCTGTCTGGATCATGGCGCCAGATCATTACAACTCCGTTTTTGTGAATCGATGCCAAAAGCTTGCTATCGGGTGAATATCCCAGTGATGTAACAGCCTGAGGGTGCTTGGGCGAATCTTCCGATTTCGAGTATTGTTTCCCAGAGGCTATATCCCATATTCTAACATGCCCCAGTCTAAAATCCGCTGCAATGCTTCTACCATTTGGTGACATTTCGATTGAAGTTGGCGGTTCTAAACCTTCGTGAATCGGTGGTGTATTTAGAGAAACCCATTCAAATAGATACTTTTTGGTACGATGCCAGATGAATACGTCCTTGGCCCAAGAGACCGCCATTATCGTACTGCAATCCGACGAGACTGTCACTGCTACAATTCGCTTCTCACTACCATACGTCATTTTTTGCAGTAGCGTCCATCGACCAGAATCCTCCGTAGTAGAGCACCATATCTGGATACACTTGTCTGTGCCCTTGGAGCCAGCCACTAGTATGGTACCATCAGACGAAAGCGCCAATGAACAGGCCAATCCAGAATACCCGCTCAATTCCTGTCTAACAATACAGGCAGTATCATGATGCCAGACTTTGTACCAAATACTTATAGTTTTGTTATTCAAAATTGATGCGGCTACTTGCCCGTTTGAGGACAATCCTACTATTCCCGTTGAGCCAAATGAGCATTCCAGAGTTCTTGTAGAACGTTTTAGGACAGTGGTAGTATCAAAGAGATGAATATTACCCCTCAAAGATCCTAATCCTATGATACCTCCATCAGGTGAATACACAAGGTAGCTTCCAAGAATTCTAGGAACATCTGGCCCTCCAATATGTAGTTCGGCCTTAGTACAGGTTTTGGTATCGAAAACCATAACCTGTCCCTGTGTATCGCTGACGGCAATGAAATTGTTATTCGGCGAAATAGCTATGGCTGAAATTTCAGCCTCATAGGAGAATGAGCCGTGAAATGATCTGTGACGTGTCCACACAGGTGGTTTTTTGATATCTTGATGTTCATCTGGACCTGTTATTTCAACGTTGGCGTCATGTTTCCAAACTTCAATAGAGAGGTGTCCATGCCCTATCACAAGCTCACCGCCAGATTTTGAAAACTCCAATACACAGCCAGACGGATATTTCAATTCCTGTTGCAAGGCCGAAGTAGCAGGATCCCGGAGCTGAACAGTCCCATCTGAAAACCCACATGCTATTAAATCACAATTTGGAGACAAGCTAACAGTGCTCGCGCCTTTTAAATGGAATTCCGAATTCTCCTGAAGGATCATCATGGTAGTACCCCAAAATTTAGCAGCACCATTCTTTGAGCCCGATACCAAAGACTTGCCGTCATGTGAAAGTAAGACTAGAGAAATACGGGAATGAACATCTAATTGAGCTTTAAGTGTCCAATCGGTAGCGTCCCAAAGCTTTATTATGTTGGAAGATGCTAATGCAAACAGCTAGCCGTCCCCCGAAAATGTCATCTCATCCTTGTAACCAAAATCACGTTCATACTCGTAATTAAAAGATTCCATAAGGTTTGTTTCAAGCTCAGGTGCGGCATTTTGAGATCCCAGGCAAAAACTTTCCCTTTCCGAGTAGAAATTACAGCTGAATTTCCATCTGGCGAGAATTTTCCTGACAGGCCACGGTCCTTTGTTTGCCCCAGTGAAACCCAATTTCTATCCTCAACCCTCCAAAACTCAATTGTGCCGTTATCGTCCATTGCGTTATCGTCAATGGCTAGAAGCAGTCTAGAATCACATGAAAACGTTGCTGACAAGATAATTGATACTCGACTCAGATGTTCGTACGTCCAATCGATATTCCAGGCTGTTCCGTCTTCCTGGCAACGGCGCCAGATCGTGATCATGGACTCTGTTTGTAACATGAGTAAATTGCCTTCTGCTGAGAATATTAGAGTGGATAAACCGGCAGGATCTCTGTGATGCAATTGAGTCTGCTGAGTCCCTGTGGTAGAACTCCAGATATGAACGATAGAACGAGTACATGTTGCTAAAAGCATACCGTCTCTTGAGAATGCCATTGAGGTAATTTGCAGCTCAGAGCAGCCCATAGAACACTGGAGAGCACCTGTTAATGTATCCCAGACTTTAATATCTTGGTATTGACACCATGAAGCCAGCAACCTATTGTCTTCAGATAATTTCAATAACGTGTGGTTGTGATGCAGCCACCTACCTCTTACAGATTCTGCCATCAACACGCAGTCCCCATGGTCGTGTATATCTATTTCTTTGAATTCTGCGGTCCAATTCGACTCCATCGTTGATTGTACTAGAATTCCTTTTGTAGTCAGACTTTTGAATGTCTTTTTTACTAAACTTTCCTCTGGTGCAAAAACAAGTGCCGAGGAATAAAGTTGGGTAGGTGAAGCAGCAATCATGGCCATATTTTTGGTGGTAAACCGTTTAGCATCTTGAAGGAATGAAGAGAGATCGGTTGTCTTCATATTCTCTGTCTGTTGCGTCCATCAGTGTTAGTTTGAACTGAGTGTCTAGCTTTTTATGCCCTATTGAACATTTGAAATCGGAATAAATGGATCTTTAATGTGAAGTTTACACTCGAACATCAGGTCTCTGGATTTTCAGAAAACCCCAAAACTTCAAACATGACGAACACTTCGAAGACAAATCTCGAAAGTCAATGTCGGAGCTTGAGAACTAAAAAGTGAAAAGGAGCATCCATGGATGGGTCGAATGCGGTGAACTGAACCCGAAACGTCTAAAAGAATAAAGTGACTTCATTGAAATCAGGAGAAGAACTTACCATGAGTGACTGTAATATGTCTATGTAGCCGACAGCTTTCGATGTTTGTCCTAAATGACATAAAGCTTCCAGCCATTGTGTAAAGTATCCCCGAAGAAATACATCAACGTCGTCTTCGTCCGATATACTGTGTCCACTGCATTGCAGATGGTCGACCCAATAACGGCAAGCATACTGAACATGCCCATACTCGATTAGCAGGTGCTTAGATATATCGGCTTCAAGTCCCTTGAAGCTACAAACATGCACATTCGACACCCTGTTTTGTAGGATGTTGAGACATTGACTAAAGTGTTCTTTGTGAGCACTCTTTTCAGAAATCCAGAATGGATCTAGAGATCGTCTTTTTCCAAGAAGAAAATCTCGAAATGATTGGTGAATCAACTGGATGGTAGGGTTTTGTTGATTGATGCTTTTGCTGGGGATATCCAAGACAGAATGTAAGGGTTTCATGGCCCCATTGATATTATTCGTATTTCTGTCAAGCAGGCGAGCCAGATCAATCACCGAGAGAGGATCGAAAACCGTGACAATTGCACACAGAACTGGCTTGAACAAATGTACAAAATCTTCATAGTCGGCGCCCGTATCTGCACCAGCTCTGCAGAATTGTACCATGATATTCCGGTATAAGTTATCAAGGGGCTGTAAAGATGAGTTGAGGCCTGCACCTCCTTTTATCACAGCTTCTAGGCGACTTTGAGCATCCTTTCCTTTATCTATGTAGCGAAATACCACCGTTGCATAGATGAATAATCGACCGGATCGTCGACCGAGTTCTTGAATGACCTCTTCCCCCGGCCACTCCTGACCATTTTGTTCTTCTTGGATACATATTTCAGCATGCTCCTCTATAATCTTCTTTGCACAACTACGTATATAGATAAGAATATCTTGCTCGTTCTCATCCTCGCGGACACAATCAAGTGCATACTCGAGGCAAAGAGCATTTTCTTTTTGAGAAATTTCTCATCTCCGAAAGGCGTTCCGTACAGCCGTTTCCGGTCGACTGGTAATGAAAAAGCGAATGAGGCGACCATCTTTATCTCTGTTCGCGATGAGATTCATAACCTTTTTGATGTCATCATCCAAGCACTCATCGAGGGCATCAATCACAACGAGCAAAGGGCGCTTATCCCCGAGTTTATTTAACGGATCACAGACAAGCTTCTTCCATTGATCCGAAAAACTCCATTTATCAATATCCTCATTTTCCTCAATTACCTCGCAGATATGCCGTTTTACATTTGGATCGATCTTAGCGAATTGAAAAGCAATTGATCTGAAAAATTGTGCCGCATCTCCACGTCCTTCCTGGTTCCGCGAGAAGAAGAAACTCGCCCCCAAAGTGGTTTTCCCGTCAATCCATCGAGCCACAGTGTAGGTTATGGTTGATTTTCCAGTCCCAGCTGCGCCTTTCAGCCAGAAGACTGGCGCACCTTCTGCGTTATTGTACCATTCCTTGATCTCCTCAAGTGTTGTAACACGAGTTCTTTCTAGGCAAGAATTATGTTCATTTGTCGGCGAGTCAACGACTGCCCCCTTAGGTGGATGTAGCTTAGATAGCAATTCACCTCGCCTGGACTGGACCTGCTAGTTTTCAACACTTGTAACCTGCTTGGATAGTTCTTTCTGGCCTCCCGTAATTTCATTTTGACCTCGGACTACTTCCTGTTTGGCTTCGGATTAGCATGGACGAATTTGATCAATCTTGACAAAAAGTTGATACTTACAATCAATATATCTTCTAGTGAGCTAACAGCCTTATTGATCTCAGATAGCAAGTCGAAATCGAATGACTTCAAATCTTCATCGATCGTCGCCTGAAGTTTCTGGACAATGCCAACTATATCATTCCATGAATCGGCTAAGACAAGATTTCTGAAGAAACGTGTAGACCCATTCCTTGAAAGATGAGCGCATAGCCGGATTTGGTACTCTAATATTGCAGCGTAAAGTTCGATGGTAGTCAATCGCCATAATCGAGTCAAGTCTTGTAAATGATGCTTTCCTTGTGTTTGACTGTAACAAGTCATTAGCTTTCAAGGCGTTGTAGACAGCAGGATTTCAGCTGCCTAGGCTCGCAGCGCACGCAGAAAAAGGTAAATCAAAACAATTTCGAGCATTGAGGAGTACCAAGATTCAGATACAGATGTCAGAGTACCACTGAGCTCCAACAGGGAGGCAGTTGGTGCGACACCGTCACCGACTTTTGATGCCCTCACTGCTTAGCTTATAGCCTCTGCGTGGTTCACAACTTACAAGCTAAGATAGAGAGAGCAACAAATCAATACAAGAATGGGAGCAAGTACCTTTGCGGGTCCTTCATAAACGACGTTCGACAACTTCGGAACGAATAAGCACTTGACAAATTTCCTCAAATCCCTTGAGAGCGTCTTCGTCTTGAGTGGCCGGGTTTAATAAAAGCTATAGGTACGTAGAGTTAGATTGAAGTTTTACAGGCGTGGAAAATGACTACAGGCAACCGGAAGAAATATGAGAACTCCTGCCCATGCCAATGAAGCATGCGGATCGCCAGATATCGCCTCGGTGATAAAGTCTTTGCCGGTCAATATCACCTGAACACTCTTACCAATCACTTTATCGATTCCAGTACTACGACTAGTTTTCCAAGCATCGACTTGATCTTCGAGAATAATTCTCCGGAATGCTAGAGTAGGCTCAACATCGTCGGGTGCGTGATTTCCCAAGTTTGCGCCAGGATTCTGTTCGTCGTTGCTTGAATCCAGTTGGTGCTGCTTCAGCAAGTCCTTTTCGTAGCAAACCACGAGTTTACAAAGCTTTGGGCTTTTGCAAAGCTTCTCGCGAGCTTCCTCCCAGAGAGAGCGTCGATCTTGAAGTGCGACAGTAATTGGAGTAGAAGAACTTTGATCTTGAAGCTCGACGGCGACAGTAATTGGAGATGGAGAACAGTCAATGGTATTGAGAAGAGGATCAGCTCCTAGGACATCAGGAAGATTACTAGGAGGGTCAGGAGTGCCATGATCGACTCTCTCAATTACTTGAGCATGAGATTGACCCCAGATCTTCTGCTGGAACCTTTGGGGCAAGCAGTTTCGGAACTTCATGATGGGTTATCGAATCCTGTAATTTTGGGATATCAAGTATCGACGAATGTGCGAGAAGGTTCTCGAGAACCGTCTCGAGATTGGCAAGGATTGTGCCATAGTTTTGTATGGTATCATGAGCTTCTGTGCGACAGATGAGTCACAAGAAAAATGCATCCATCCGTCTGGAAAGGTACAACATTCGTATTGCAACGACCCGTTACGATACGCATGAAACTTGCAGCCTAATTAATGGGCATTGGAAGTTTCGATCTTTTTCATTTGCCCGTCTAAGATGCGTTAATGGGGTGATGTGGTTGTTAGTTCAGAGCAGTGTTCAGCGTAACCCAGAAGATTTGTTGACTGGCTTCCAATTGTCGATTTTGATTGTTCAATCGGGATGAGGCTGTTGAAGCTACAGCCCTCGACCTTCATCGATTAGTCTGTTGTTACTTGAATCCCGCAACTGCTCCTCTATTGGGACCGTGATCTGACAGCATACAGGCCTGCTCATTGAAAGATGTTAAATCACTCAAGAACTGACGTTCAAAGTTAACCTCGCTTGAGCTCTGAACGTTCCAAATATTTTGGACATTCAGCATGTATCTGCCGATAATTATCAAATATTATGTGATATATATCGAGGCAACGATACTGACCGATAACAACAACCAGATGAAAAACAGCCAACAAGTCGGACATTACAAATACTAACTCACCCCAACACCGGTAGCATCAAAAACACCCCATTTCAGGCTCCGTTCTCCAATACAATGCCGTGCTGCCATAGACGTTACCACCCGTTAGCAACCAAATCAAACCAAGCCAAACACAACACAACATAATACATCACACAAAACCACACACCGAGAATCTGCAGAAAGGTCCCTCGTCATAGATTTTCATGCTGTGTACATGTATGTGATATGTCTGCATAGCTTCATGTACCATAAGGCTCTGGACCCCAAAACGCCAGATAGAGTCAGCGGGAAAAGAGTAGAAGTACTCAAGCGAGTGAAAAGTATCTTTGGAAAGGCAGATGATGCTAGAGATTCGACATCACGCGCTTGCGTGATTTTTGCTGCTGCACAAGTCTCGACAATATTGAAAAATCTGGGCGCAGCCTCATCCAGCATTCCCTCTCCCATCCCAAACCTCCCATCTCACATACATCACAAAATAAATTCACAATCATCCTCAAGAACCATCACCTAATCATCCAACAAATTAACATTGCTCAACTTCACTCAAGAAAGGGGTATGCCCATAAGCCCATAAAACAACAACAAATGGTAGTCAACTCCGAACGCTCGATGCTTTCCCAGCAAGAACCAAATCGCAATCACTATGTGTAACAGGTAGTATCCTTGTTTATGTTCACTAACTATCATCTTATTTGTCCTTTGAAAACCACGGAAATTTTTTCTTCACGGGTTCCGCTGCTCCGGATGCGCTTTCTACTTGGAGACTTCGTTGGTATATATCCTAGTGAGATGATTAGTTTTCTCATTTGAATTGGAAGGATAGGGGGTTTGGCCAGAACAAATACGAACCTCATCATCAGTAGGGATTAGACAATCCAGAATAAGTACCCGCACGGTTTCGTTCTTAGTTAGGTTTGGGTATGGAGTAGTTTGGCTCTTCATAATGGGTAGAATAACCTCGGAAAGAACCTCGAATTTCTTCCAATTGATTCTATCACCGTTTGCCCCAACGAATGTACGACTACCTTCCTCAGCCGAGACAAGATCACGTCGGGTTAAAGGGATGAAAGGGATACGAGGTAATGGAGAATTCTCCCATGCCAAGCGGTATGCAAAATGACTCTTTTGTGTACCCATCAACAGAACTAGGCGAGCAAAGCGCTTTTGAACATCTGGAGGAACCAGGTTTCTAGTTTGTGTGAGGCGATGTATCGCGGTTCCATTAATTCCTGCCAGAACAGCTGCAAGGCCATTGTAATTGTTCAATTGCCTCAGCTTCAGGGCTATATTCATAAACTTCTCTAATATCTGCGCTCGGTGTTTGGCTTTGTCTCGCATCAGAATCATATTAGCGACCCATTTTGCAATATGGTTAAAATGATTGATCATGCGATTCACATTTGCAAGACTTTTGCATTTCTCCTTCTGGGTTAGCGAAAGGCTGACATGTCGAACCAAATCTCGAAGACGTATGGAAGAGAACATAACCCAGTCTATTCGTGTCATCTCATCAGCAAGGTCGTCATCTGATATCTCCATGAACATGTGATATCTGACTTTTGATAACGGTAGGAGCCCTTTAGGCGTCATTTTTGCAGCCTCTTTTTCGTAGTCTTCGACTGCAAGAAATGAGGGCGCACCAAGTTCCGATTGAGATGATGCTCGAGCCGAGAATGAAGATTCCTCCCTGGACCCTTTTTGCTCCATATCACTGACATCATCATCTTGTGTTAGTGTGGTTCCATCCGTTTCATATCCTCTAGGATCGGTTCTGGTAGTTGAAGGAGAAACAGGGGCAGACTCGAATTCCTTAGCTTGCTCGTTATCAACATCGGCATCTGTTCTAGCCCAGCCAGTATCATCATCTTCTACTACACGAGATTGTAGTTGGGTCCGCATCTCCTGTGCAGCAACAGCAAAAACGGGATCCGAAGCTAATTGGGTTATGAAGCTGTCTAGCTTGCGACTCGTTGAAGGACTTGCAAAGTCCCCTGGATATCCCGAAACCCACTTAGCAACCACGGTAATTATTCGAAGTTGAGTTGTTGTTCGTGTGAGATAATGAACATTTTTGTCCTCTCCTAAACGACCTAGTCGACCCAAAATTGCATCGAAAAGTTCACCAGGAGCGGCAAATTTCCGATAGAGACAGATAAAAATTTCCGAGAAGTTGGCGTCGGCCCTTGACATGTGCTGTCCCAGGAGCCGATCAACAAGCTCATCAAAAGTTACACCAGCGACTTTGGCAGGTTTATCGAAGAAAGTATCGTCACTACGTTGGAGAAGAGGTATATCATCAGAATACTGGTATGAAGATTCTGCATCCGATTCCTCAACGTCGAGTAAAGTGTTAGTGTCAATGCTTCCAGTAACAGGAGACAAGAGGGCTGAATGTACCTTTTGGCCTAGAAGACACCTTTGGCTAGCGCCAGAGTTGTCTAGAAGAGCTTCACCTCGGAAAGCTGGATGGGCAGAAAGAGGCGGGGCTTCATGTGGATCTGGAATCATGATTTGATGCGATAGATTTGTTCGGCCGTTGGGTCGCCCGGCCAGTGGGGGGGAAGGAACAGTCCGACCTATGGAGAATTCCGAGCTAGCACGACTATGTTTTGATTGCTGACTCAAAGGTCGAGGAGCTGTGGGTTCAGATGATATCTCGAGATTCGCAGAAGAGGTTGCTCGACGTCGTGTACTTTGGGGTTGCATTGAAGGTATTTCTTCTGAAAGTTTGATGAGTATGAGTTCTCAATGTCGTCAATGGCAAAAATAAGGGGTAACAGTGAACATCGACGTTTGCCCCAGATATCGCAAGACCAGAAAGCAAAAAACCGCAAAGTACATAATTTGACTAGGATCACGTAAAGATATACGAGATGAATCGAATGGCAAAGTATAATGATGGGGCCACACCACGTATAGATTGCAATAAAATCAATGTTAACTTACTGCTACCATGATTGCTTCGATTTGCCATAATAGCTCGAAGCATAGAAGAAAGACAAAGTCTTGCACTTTCGGGTACATTTGCTGCAGTTTTGACAGTTTCTACGCAGGACATGCATGCAATCTCGAGACTCTCAACACTAAGTTGACGAGTATGCTCAGGGTTGTCGCATTTACATGAGACGAGGATAGTAGGGAGACCCGAATTCACCAATGCATCTTTGAAACAATCAGTATTTATCCAAGCCGGCTGCATCATCGCGGGGACTCACTTAAAGTCTGGGGCAATTCCGCAATACTCTCCCGATTCATGACATCGTATAGTAACAATGCACCGTCCATCCGTGGAACAATATGCCCATTTATTTGTTTTGGCCATTGGATTCGACGATCGGGAATTATATCAAACGATTCGAGGTCCAGCTCGACCATACTGACTACATATCCCACCTCATCAACGGACATGCGAAGATTCGATGCAACCGAATTTGGTAAGGATCGTAGACCCAATGCTCGCTGTATCAAAGTGCTCTTCCCCACGCCATTACTCCCAATCACTGCAATATTTATGTCTGCCATCCCGCTTCTAGATTGAGACTGCATGGAAAACAACAATGGTTAGTCAGTCAATTGGCTCAGAAGATTTCGCAGAAGGAAGTTAATTTTGGAAAGCACGTACGACTATGTTGACTGAATTTTCTACGGGAGGTCTTTTGTTGGATCGCGGTGGTGGATCTGTGAATGCGTCGTCATAGTGTGAACGCTCAAAGTATGTCGCAGACCTCAATTCTCGTGACAGAGAGACGGAATGCGGGGATTGGTAATTTCTGAAAAAAGGATCGTCTTTAATGGATGCAATAGAATCTCGATAACTTCGCGTAGGCAAATCTACTCCTTCTCGTGATTCATCTTCTATGGTAGTGGAAAATCTCGAATCTTTACTACTGCTGCTACGAAGAGGGACGAATGGTGCCGAGATGGTTCGCGAACCCAATCCAGGACGTGAGCGCAAACCAAAAGTTGTCGAAGTACTGGCAGATGGAGGGGAAACAGATAAAGTCCGGGAACTGCGCTGAAATCTCTGGGAATCCGTTCGCAAAAGATTTGAAGATTTAGATCGTTTCGAAGTGGTGCGCGCCGAAAAGCCACTGGTAAGAAATTCCTCCATGGTGGGTAGATCTTATTTAATATTAGTGTGCAGTTGTAGTGCAGTTGTAGTGCAGTTATACGGACTATTGTTTCCGGTATGTATATCGAATCGTTCAGATCGTTTGAATCGTTCGAATCCTTATCGTTTCGCGCCCAGAAATGTATGTATATCCCTTTAATCCCTTTCCTTAATAGTATGAGTAATTCAATTCGCAACACTTCTAGAATTGAGGCTTTGAGACCTTTTCCCTGTCAAGATTTGTCGGTAAGTTGCAGCAATACAACGGAACGGTTTGTAACATGCTGTGGGGATCAGGAGAAGATTTGGTCTGGTCTGGGATTCCTTCTTGGATTTATCATTTATGGTATCAATTCCCAAGACATGTTTGTGTGATGGTTTGATGGTTCGACGGTTTAGACGGTTTAGACGGTTTAGACGGCTTGGACGGCTTAGACGGTGGACGGTGTAATGAGTGAGGTGAGCTCAGTGGAATGTTCCAAAGGGATTATGTAGAAGAGATCGAGAGCTTTTTTGCTCAATCTCAGTCAATGTCTCAAAAGTACTCTTGTGGTGATGGTGCTGGTGGTGTAGAAGTGACAAGTAAAGTACTAGGTAACTGGAAAGACGCGATTAATCTGGAGTGCTTTCCATCCATATGAATGAATGAATGAATCCTTTGGAGCTTCAGGAATCAGGAATCAGGAATCAGGAATCAGGGTAAATTGAAAATATAACACATCGGATGAACTCTTATTCAATTTCCAACGGTTATTAACTTTGAACCAATTGATAAATTGAATCTCCTTTGCAATGCGACACCAAGAAATCCGTACGCGTAGCGGGCGATGTTATATTTCGGTGGTTTATGGATCGAGGTCGTTTTTGTCTTGTAGCTTTTAGTAAATGAGGGTTGGCTTGCACTCGACGACGTTATTGATTGCTGTTTATATCGTTTGTCTCAGTTCAGTTCAGTTCAGTTCAGTTCAGTTCAGTTTAGTTCTATGAAGTGATATATGTATATCCATTTATTTTTCTTTTCGTCTTTTCTCTTCCGGTGTTCCTCCAGCATTAAGTTACTGTTCCTTTGACCCATACTCCTATTTCTATTTGCCAGATGTGCTATTATTTGAATACTCCGTACACGCGAGAGGTAGCGATCTTTACCATTCTTACGGAGTATATGAGGAACTTGAGGAGGGCATTTCCGATAGCCCCAGCAAGCAAATACATATCATATAATATAATTATAATTATGTTCGCCGGGCGTTCACAAGAAGGGAAGCTTACGTCGTACCTACCGAGTAAGTAGGTCTTATTATTATTTGGTTTCATTCTGTGACTCTCGCAACAACATACTTTATACAAAAGTCGTACATATCAATCCACTACCCAGGTACAGACAATCTCCTTTCACAAGAAGATCTATTCATATAGCCCTTACTCAATTAGCATAGAACAAGCTAAATGACAATAAAGAGGTGTTTCTTATGTGTTTCTCTACCTCGAGTCGATGTTTTCTCTCAAGTCTATCTAAGCTCTCTTACCCCTTCATTTCATGCTTATCACAACTTCACAAGGCTGAAAACCCAAAACAACTAATCGCCATTTCCAGCACAGTACTAATGCACGCTGCAAATCCATGTCACATTATCACGACGGCATGCAGTAGTAGCTCGATCCATCTCGGAAAAGAAGTTGGGGTAAGAACACGGGTGCTGTGCAGGTTCACCAGGACATCAATACTACTACTACCTAGGTACTCATTTACAACACATTCTAGCTACTCTGACTTTCTCGACATTGACAAAACTCCAAGGATCTCCAAGCCTTCAATCTCATCTTGACAACATGAACTTCAACCTTAGTATGTCGTGTATATCAATAGCTCTTCCGCCACCACCAGCCACAGCACCACAGCACCACATGATACTTTTAACCTGCAGTATAACCTCACAGCACGGATACAATTTCTCTCGATTCAGGATGGTCCATAATCTGAAAAGGAATGAATCTCAAGACTCAAAGGTGGATGCAATCAATCACTGTGCCCACGGAGGGAAAAAACGGTGCAAAAGTTTGCAATATTCAAGTAGCATCAAGTGACTCCTACAATACTAAAGAAAGTCTTCGACGTGTGACTAGTCTTTATGGGACTGGATAAGTTTTGGTCGGACCTAGGACTGCAGATCTGAGGCATGGTTTCCCCGCATGATAACTGTATTTCTACTACGATACCATCTCATACTACCTACAAACAGACATCTACTCCGTGACTAACGGTCGTTTATATCGGGTTTGCGTACTTCCGTTTCTCCTATCTACTGAGTAGTAAAGACTACAAGTACCAGAATCTCAAATATTCCTCTTTATTTTCACGTGTGCCCAGAGACGAAATGTTGTAGTACAAAAGCTAAAGTAAGTATTTCTCCTTCTAGACTCGAATACGCTTGAGCATTCAATCTACTTTCGATTAGACTATCAGACCATTACACCATAGCGCCATAATGCATTAAATCTATCTAAGTGTACTCATTGAACTAACGCCGCCGCAACCTTCCGTTACCCTGCTTACTTGGTATGCAAATGGTTTCTTGGTTCCTGATCTACTATCAAGTGTGCAAGCTAGTACGTGAATACTAAAAGGTAGTCCCTTAAACTATTCTCGGAGTCTGTGGACGGTCCCTTACTTTATCGGAGCCCCAACTCAAGATAAACATCAGTGTTTTGCATGATTTATGAAATAAATTGGAATACTTAGTGAGTATTGTCAATAGATGCACGAGTAAGTGGGTAATGCTATATGAATATATAGTCTACAATCTCATTCTTCTGCTTCGCATCATTTTCCACTCGTCCTTCGTTCTACAATCCATTCTGTTGCGTTACACTGTGTCAGATTTACCGTTTAGAAATACCCTACAAAGAAAGTCCCCTCGCATCACAACGCCTGCAACATCCAAATCCTCCTCAATTCCACCACCCCAAGATTCAAGCTCAAAGTCTCGAGCCTCCACCTTTTCATCTCCTCACACAAGCCCCCATTTCCGTCTACAACCCATCCCAATCACCTAATTTACCTCCCACCCAACCCCATCTTCGCACAACCTTCACCCCACACGCCTCATCCTCAATCCGGACTCGCCCCGCCCCACTCGCATCATTTGAAGGGTCACACTACCTCCCACAGAGTCTACGCTACTAGCTACCTGACTCTCACGACGACGGTTTCGGTACACCGCGAGTTCCAGCTTTTATACTTCTTCCGGTCTACACGCTGTGTTCTGATCCATCTGCTCGAAGCGTTCGCTTGTGCTTCTGTGAGAGGATAAGATACACAGACACAGAACTTGCGACCGTTCGAATCAAGATTGTGTCTCAGAGACTGAATCACAGAGTTGGATTATCTATATAGAAGAGAGAGCCAGGGTTTTGAAAAATGGATACTTCGGTTGTTGGAGCTCCCGTTCCTACGTATGAAGAATTGTGTTGGGTAAGTCAAGTCATTCTCTTCAGGTACAACCTCAAACCATATTTCACATATTTCTAACATCATTCCTAGAAATCCAAACCCTACCGCGCCAGCATGTCCCACCTCCCTCACACCCAACCTTACCACGTCAACACCCATGTCCCGCGTACCCGTTCAAAGAGAGGCGCTCCCCTCGACGCAGAAGATCTCTCCCGTCGTCTAAAAGCTCATCTCGCGCAACAAAAAGCACTCACTGAACGTCGTCTCGCAGCACGTGCTTCAATGGCTACAGGCGTGTATCACCATATCCCACAAGTCGCCGCTCTATCATTTGAGAATACCGCTACGCCAGATAAGTTACGTCAGGTGCACAAATTATCCGAGCCGGCGCTGAAGAACTTGGGATATATTGATGAGGAAGTAGGGGGCTATGGAATTGGGATTGGGAATGGATACCAGAAACCCACGACGATATTACAGAAATCGCAAGTGATTGATCATGAGACTGAGGAGAAGACGAGGATCAGAAATCGAAATCAATATCAATGGACAGCGGCACTTGAACGCGCCGCGCAATTGGATGCCGAAAGAAATGTATATAGATCTCCACGCCGAACATTTAATTCAGACGTACCGGTTGTGCATAAGAGTCGGGTTATACAAAGACCAATGAGTATGGGGGATTTCCTACCGTGGCAAGAGAAAGAGGAGACGACGCCTCCGAAGAGGGAGAGAAATGATCGCCACGATTGGACGCAGCGGGATGAGAGTGAGGTGAGACGGTCTATGAAGGAGAGGGTGGGGCCGCTGTGGTCGTTGAAACTTAGGAAGGAGAAGAAGGTTCAGGATGGGTCGGGAGAAGAGATAAAGTCAAAGTCGCCTGGGTGGTCACCATCGAGGACGAGCTTTTTTGGGATATTCAGACGTAGCCCTAGCAACAGTAGTTGACCAAATAATTTCATTTGTATTCAAGGGTATCTATTTTCTTTCCAGAGCGTGTAAACTTGAAACTCTATTTCATCTTCCTGAACTTCATGTGAATGTGCTGAAAACCTGTCTAAGCAAACTGGATCCTAAAAGCCCTAAAACTATATTATTTGTGATAATCTATTCTGGATGTTAGACTCATGTAAAATGTAGAAAGAGAAAAAATACTCACCAAATTTGGGCACATTTGCGTGCGTATTCATCCTACTATCTTCCTCTCATTGTAATATGTTTGTGAGGTGTATATTAATCCTAGTATTCGTGCTTCACAATCTCTTCATCTTCTCATCTCGGATTCCAACAATTCTCGAATAACCCTGGTGCTTTCGGCCAATGCCTCCTTCCTCAAAATCTCTGCTGCTGCCTCTTCATCCTCCTCATCTTCATCCCCGATAAGTCTTAAAATGAGGTCACAAAACTCCCGAATGCCTTCTCCATCTTTCCCATAATACCCCCTTGCATTTTTTAAAGCTTCTCTCCCCTTCTCCCACCCCTGATCTTGATTCCATTTATGTGAATTAAAACCTTCCGGTCGAAGAGTTGCAGTATCAACTTTCTCTAGTAGCTCGCGCAAGTTTGGGTATTTCTTAAAAAGTTCTCTGAGTTCGTTTGAGTTATCTAAGTTTTCGAATGGTCCTTTGGCATTGGCTGCAGCGAGAGTTCCTGGTCTAGCTGTGGACTTATCTTTGGATATGGGGGATGGGATTTTGAGAGGAGGAGGGGCGGAAGCAAGTTTCTCTTTCTCTTCCTCATGATCGCTTGTTTCAATTTTGTGTAAGTTGGAACATTTTACAGAACAGCTTTTTGAGAATTAGTACTGGCTTATGTCCCGGGCAACAGGAGGAGATACTCACTACCGCACATCACAGTATTTGCATTTGTACTTGTGGTTATTTTCCTTACATAGAGGGCAAAGCTTTGAATCGATTGGGGTCTCCTCCATACCGATAATTTCGACTGGTGCCTCTGCCACACTGACATTGAAATGGTTTTTGATATCAATGGTTCCGAATGAGTTACCAGCTTTGGGAAACGTTTCGATAGCCATTCAGTTGGAGGCCAGTATGTTGGCCGATCAAGGTGTAAACTTGAGCTCTCGATAGATTATGAGACGGATAGGAGGAGCTGGCCTTATTAATTTATCTGAATTGTGACGACGAAAAGAGCAGCAACCTTCTCAAAGATGAGGTTATACCTGTCCAGATTGAGGTTGAGAGTGAATCGAGGAACTAGAAATTTTAATGACAAGTGAAGACTGAACTGAAAGATTCGGATGACAGTGAATAGGTAGTGAAATACATTATCTACTAGGTAGGTAGTAGTTACTATTCCAATCTTGACTTCAATCTCGCAGCCTTGCGGCCGATAGAAAAAAATCAATTCTCTTATCGGAGGTAGGGGTCACCGATAACATGTGACCAATTAAAAATAAGGTAATACCACTTATTAGTGCGTCATGAATCCATCCCTATGCTTACAAAGAACCTCGGAATTATCTGAGAAAGAAGCAAACCATTTCAATCTTCACCATACCTACTAGGTATATAGCCATATATATCTGAGCATACCTACTTAACACATATATACCCAAAGATTCTTTTGCATATTCCGTTCAAAATTTTACAATTCAACAGACAGCAGATCATATTTCTTTCTCAGTGAGCTTCGAGGAACCGCACAATGGTTTCAAAAAGGATTATTCAGGAAGCAACGTCACTGCTATCCAAATCTCGACCGGGAAAATCATCATTAGCAATCTGTCCTAGGAGTTCGCAAAGATATGTGCACCAAAGTACAAGATTACCAGCTATGACTGCTTCGAGTTCAAGGACGAGACCGACTCTGCAACCACTTCATCAACCATCTACCATGCTAAAGCCTGCAGCGATTGGTGGTAGTCGCAGCATCTTCATCCAAACAGAAGACACTCCAAATCCGGATGCATTGAAATTCCTTCCCAATCATCCAATTCTACCACCCTCTCTCAATGCGCCTTTCATCGAATACCTCAATCCCAGATCCACACTTGCGCCACCACATCCGTCGCCGCTCGCCGCATCGTTGATGAACATTGATGGGGTTAAGTCTGTTTTCTATGGCACGGACTTCATTACAGTCACAAAGGCAGACGATGCGAATTGGGCGCATATCAAACCGGAGGTTTTCAGTCTCATAACGGAGGCAGTAACTTCCGGTGCACAGATTGTCAATATCACGGAGAAAACGGGGGCAAGTGGCGAAGCACCAGAAGAAGAGGATAGCTTAGCATACAATGAGGATGACCCTGAGGTTGTAGGAATGATCAAGGAATTGCTTGAAACTCGCATCCGACCTGCAATTCAGGAAGATGGTGGAGATATTGACTATCGCGGGTTCGAAGACGGAATGGTCAAGTTGAAGCTCCGAGGGGCATGCCGAACCTGCGATTCGAGTACGGTCACTTTGAAGAATGGTATTGAGGGGATGCTTATGCACTATGTAAGTACTCATATGACCATTCATGCGACAATGAGCTAACAGTGGCGCAGATTGAAGAAGTAAAAGGAGTTGTACAAGTAATGGACGAGGAAGAGGAGATAGCGCTCCAAGAATTTGCAAAGTTTGAGGAGAAGTTGAAGCAACAAAAAGGTTCTGATGCAGTTGCATCTAGTAGCTTAGATTCCGTTCCGGGTTGAGCTCGGTACTTAGGTCAAGGTGTATGACTTTGCGGTCTACTCGCATGGCCGTGGGGATGTACAAAGAATCAGTTATGGACTCTTACTGAAGATGATTTTGTTCCACAGCATCGGCAATACCCATTTGAACTTTCGTGCATTTGTTTTGCCTTCTCCCATTGTACAGAAAGTTGGCCACGCGATGAACGAAATAAATCGCATACCAAAGCTGAAGACTATCTTGGAGCACTCTTCGATGTTCTAATTCAGATTCAACAATCAACTAATCTCTCGAGCACAAAGTTCTCAAAGTACTTTTCAATGTTCCAATTCGGATTCAACAATGGAACAGTCTCTCAGGCTTATTAATCTGAAAGGAGAGTATTTTTTGACATGCGGTTTATTTCGTCTATTGTGTGGTTGGCCCCCCCCCACCCCCTGATACTGCTTCATGCAAGTTCAATTACGAAGTACATATGTTCCCTCACCATGCATCAACCGTGATGATTCAATTGGACCAAACTGCGGATCTTTCATTCATGGATAGAAATTTTCCGTGGCGAATCAAGGACGCGTTGGTGGAGTGGGCGTTTTGGCTTGCCAAATGTTACCATTTACAGCTGCATAACTTCTTGGCTTGCCATAGAAACTTGATAGATATCGTATGGTTTCTACTCGAATGATGAGAACGAGGCTGGGAGGAATATGAATATGTGCAAATGGAATGGTATTGAGGGGGGGGGATGATGATGAGGGGTTTCTCTTTCGATTTTGCAGTAGTGAATTCTGTGGGTAGAGTTGCTTTCGGCTTGGTGTTGTCGCACGAGTACGACGAGCATGGAATTGGAATGGTATGCTACAATTTCCCCGCGATTGTGAAAGAGCCACTGGATGTTTTATGGAAGGCCGGGAGCGGGAAGGGGGGGGGGAGTTTTACCGAATATGAATTATTGTCAGGGAAATGAGAATTATTGATGCCGCTTTTGGGGAATGAGGGGTCGAGGGGTCGATGGATGGCTGAAGTAATGAAGTACAATTGGATTTTAAATATTTGTACAACATCTACTAGTTCTCTAATAGGTACTGCATGCAAAAATATATATACTTTTATGTCAAATCGACTCTGATAGGGCAATTCCATCTTTCTTTGTTCTTCGGGATTTCCCACTCTTCTGCTGTTTCCCCAAATGGGTTTCTTTCGTACTTTTTTTTGCTTTTTTTGCTTTTTGGACTTTATTTTGAGTGGACGGGTTCAAGGTTCGAGGATTTAGTTGAAACTTGAATATGATCTAGGCTGGGTTCAAGCTAGATCAGCAGAACCGCGGGAAGGAAATGCGGGAGAGAAGGGAAAATCTGGGGTAGGTAGTCTATAGAGTAGCTTGAAAATGTTGAAAGGCTTGAAAATTTGAAAATTTGAAATGTTGACTGAGAAATTAGTCAGAATTGAAGAATCTGGTATCATGTCAACCATCGAGATGGAGTTTGAAATAATAATGAAAGACTTTGTATGAATTGGCATGTGCTATGATATCCTTGTACTTAACAACATGGTAATGTAGGCTTTGTAACAATGTAAATGTTATCTGTTGAAAGAATCAGAGGTGGTTAGTGAGTGAGTGAGTGAGTGAGTGAGTGAGTGAGTGGTGTGAGGGAATAATCAGTCGAATGAGATGTTGGATGCATGATGGCGCGTTTTGGTGGTGGCGTTTGGAGTGTGTGAAGGGTAGAAGGGGTGGCGAATGGGAAGGGAATTGTATGTAATATGTATGTTAGATGGTAGGGAGAAGACTTTGGACTCTTGGAGAGATGTAGAAGCAGGCAGAGGCAAAGGCAAAGGCAAAGGCAGAGGCAGCAGAGATCATGAGCACAAATATTGCGCTGCAGTGATGTAGGTATGGCAACTTTAGGATGGACTCACAACATGAACGTTGAGTTGTCGTGCTTCTATCTACTTGAGATGTATGACTTCTTTATCTTACTATCTGTCTGATTGACATATGAATGTTGATGTTGATGATGGATGAGTACGAGTATGATAACCATACATGGTTTTTGTATATGCAATGCCGGTACTTGGAGAGTGAAGGTGAAGTGAAGCGGCATTGGATATTTTCTCGATTACCTACCTAGTAGTGCCCACTGCCCAGGTGGTTTTGTCATCCATATCCAATGTTAGGTAATTAATAAAGCCGTGGGCGGGGATTTGAAAATTGAGTATTATTTAGAAATTAGAAATTAGAATGATGGATCGCCGGTGCCAGGTGGACTGACTAATATTAATATATTATAGATTCTAGGGGAAGGGATTCGAGGCCTTATTAGTATATTTCATTTCGGTCGGTCTGGATTTCCGATCTGCTAGATTATTAATAGAGCCTGGAGTGGTTAAGTAGGTAAGTAGGTAAGTAGGTAAGTAGTAGAAGGGATGAAGGGGTGAAGGGGTGAAAGGGGTGAAGGTATCTATTTCTTGCATCTAATCATTGTACTATATCACTTTTGTTACCTTCCCAAGGTTCGTATCTGAGATACTACTTGCATACTCTACATATTCTTCAAGACTTCAACCAAGACATTTAAATGCAACATGCATCATTACATTACAACATCATACATACCAAATTGTCGATCGTTAACCTCACAAGACATCATCCCCTTGTAGACAAGTAATAAGTACGCAGGCAAGTGAACAAGGCTCAAGCAACTTATTAAGTTAGTAAGCTCGTAAGTAGTCGAAATTATTATTATATATGGTCAGCGCGTTAATGTATGCATGGATATCATGTTTGTATGGCCTGATGAAGCTTTACTCCGTAATGAATTCAA
>NGKI01000001.1:3068612-3094398 GCA_002162615.1 Myriosclerotinia duriaeana
CCCTTTGAAAATCGAACATCGGACCCTTGTGCCAATTGCAGCGCTAAGACTAAATCTCAAAGTTCTTGTCCTCCTCATCTTGATCCATTCATCGGTCATTCAACTTTCCCTTGAGGAATAACGGAAGATCCTTACTATTACTATCATTACCTATTATATTACATTCACATAACCCCTTCTTTTAACCTCATCTTCAGGTCCGTTCCATCAATTGCATATATACATACGAACGAACATACATACATACATCCATACATACATACATACATATCAGTATGCTACTTTAAATTGTTTCCAAATAATTAAACACATAGTTCTTCAATAAAAAAGGAATTGAATCTTGGGAATACCTTCAACGGAGATTTCCATTTACTCCTTTGGTCAAGATTTCGTCATCTTACCAAAAAAAGAAGAAGAAGAAGAAGAAAAGGACCAATCATTTTAGTTTCTCTCTATTGTCGCATATTGAAAACGTACAAGCATATTTTAGCATATTTTTTATTTTTTTTCTTCTATTCTACGGTGTTCTCTTCTTGTTCTTTGAAGGTTGTCTCGCGCGTGTGTTCACCCTACCATTACCATACCATAGCCAGCCCAGCCAACCCAGCTTTCCCCGCATCATCAAGGTTGCGCGCCTCGCCCATCTTCGATCCCTCGAAAAAGCTAGCCAAGTCCACGGGTACCTCCTACCTACCTACTTACCTACTTCCCTCCCTTCCTCCCTACTTACTTACTTACTTTACTTCGCCGCAGAAGAACTTCCCCTCCCCCTCAAAACTTTGTCAGAAACCTCCCACCACCTTCTTTCGAAAAATCGCAACCTCACCTCACCTCACCTCACCTCACCCTTTTGCGAAAAGAAATACATATCGTACATATAATACTACTACTACTACAACTACAACTACTACTACAACTACAACTACAACTACTACAACTACAATATCTTGACAAGGAATTCTTTCACCCTTCAAGAAATATATAATAATTCTTCCACTTCTTCCATTCTTCTTCTCTTCAGAGATTCCCATCCATCCTTCCTTCAATTTCTATAATTCTAGGAGAGGGAGCTTTGGCCTTTCGCCTTTATCCTTCCCACGACAATGGGCTACGCATAGTCCGGGCGACACAAAGCCTTCACGAATTCGAAATTCCGAACGCATGCGCAGAAGTTTCGACTTTCGATCTTCTGTTTTGTTTCAACAACTGCTAGTTCGAGAGATTTATTGAGAAATAGATGGTATTTGGATTGGCTTCATAAATTTGAGAAATAAGAGAGTAGCATTAGAAGAGTTTCATCATTTTCATGCGGCAACCGCGATTAAAGCAGGTAGGTTAGTAGGTAGGTAGGTGGGTGAACTGTCTACCAATCCTTTCCTTCCCTTCCCTCCCCTTCCCTAAGTTCCCTTCCATATTAACTCCCCCAGCTTTTTGACGGGGTCTTTGTATGGGAATTCATTCCTATTGCAATGCGACTCTTTGAAATTTGAAGCTGACTTTTCTCAATTTATTAGATAAACAGATAATAATTGTATTTTGAAAGTTTGGTGTTTTCTTTGCTTGGATTTCTCTCACATCCGGTGAGTTTTATATATTTTTCCTATTGTTCATACTATCGTCCAGAGCTATCCGACCGGGTACTTCTTTCTTTCGAACGGTCAGGTTAAAGGGTGGATGGATTCAACCACAACAACAACCACAACAACCACAACTGGTCAGGATTGGCGCAATCCAATACCAACATTCGGAAATATCTTTCCTCAAGATTCTCGACGGTCTGGTTCTAGAAGGCACTTGCTCGACATATCAACCCCTCAATTGCGACTTTCGGAAGATATTCCGAGATGCGATTACAGACGAACATCGTCTCATATCTCTCTCTCTCTCTCTGCCGAATAAAGCACCTACCTACCTAGGTAGCAATATCCAATTCACTCACCGGCTGCTGTCGGCAAAACTGAACTCGGAAAGTCGATATACGGTGTAGAACAGACGAAATTCTGCCTCGTGGTTTCTTTACCCCTCGTTCAAGTTCGCTGCTTATAGTCTTGACACATTTCGAAGTCTGGTTGGCTGCTGCGCACTTGCACGATTTTAGACAGATCAACTCTTTCTTTCTCTCTCGATACTAATCTTCACATTTACTGACAAAGATATTGAACAGTATTTGTTATTCGCTTCGTGTGCACCAGTATCGAAACTCGGTCTACTTTCTCCCTCCTGCGGGGCACACCAGAATTCACTCCCATTCGCATCTGAACTCGGGCCTCTTTCAGCTCCTACACTTAGACCTTCACACCCCCTTTTCTATCAGATCGATTTCTCATTCTTGTTTCAATTCGACAGATTCGCTTACTGTCGACTACCCCCCTTTCGCGAAGCTGATTCTATCTAGAAGTTCGGCTCTTCAAGAAAACTACTTGACTCAAATAACCTTTCTCTGACCTCAGACGAGATTTTTTATTGATTTGGTGAGTTTTTATTATTCTACCTCGCTTCCATCCCTCGATCTATTGAGTAGTTTATTCCCTTGGCTACGTCTACATTTTATCGCATCCATATCTTCAATTTCTAGATCGATGGAATAGAGGCGGAGTCACTGGGATTCTCTATGGTGGCTTTCTTTGTGGCGGCCCCTCTTATTTTTCATATGATTCACTTTCTCAATACCCTGCTTACATGAGCATTCTCGACCTTGGATACCTATTTAAGGACACCCTTTCAAGTTGCCGTACCACAAGCCCTACATACAATTGTTACTTCCACTTTAGATTTCGAGCTTAGAGCAGCTTTCTTCTTTACAAAACTAATATTATCTAGATAGTCACCATGAGTTCAAGCAATAATAAGACCGGAGCTGGTAGTAAGACTAATCAGTCTAATCCTTCGTCAATGACGTCAAGCAATCCTTCTCTCCTCCTTGGAAAATTCAATGAGCGACGCTCAACACCAGATTCAGAAGCTTTGGCAAGTTCTGATGATGAGCCCGATCGACAAGAGATCCAACAGCCAGTCAATCCGCCCCAAAAACCCACCCGCCGAGCATCATGGTTGAACGACACTACTCCGTCCGGAACTCAGCCAAGAAAGGGCTCGTTTGCAAGCAGCAGCATGTCTCCAACTGCTTCACATCCTAGTACTCCCTCGGCTGAATCCAACGCTTGGGGTCCTCATGCTCAAGTAGCTGCAGGTCGTGGACATACAAGCTCGAGTTCATTTCCATGGGGCAGTGGTATTTGGAACAGCGAGTCACGTAAGGAGCCACCGTCTAGGTTGACCGAAGTACTCCCATCTCCAACGTCTATGCACCCACCAGGCTCAGCTGGCAATGGCTACTTTCCTAACGAAATGATGAATCAACGAGATCCCTCTGTAAACCCCACCATTCCTTTCGCAATTCCTCTTCATCCCACTCCAAAAACCTACCGATCTCAATCATACTCCGTTGGTCAGCTCGATCCAGATACTGGTGCTGGTCCACCACCAGCAGCCGTTCCAGCAGCTTCCGGCCGAGGACGTGGTTTAGGACATTCCGGATTACAGCATCGACCATCTCGACCAAGTATGTTGAGCCCGATGACCGAGGGTGGTTTAGGAAAAGTCAAAGAAGTTGAGGATGACGATGATGAGAGCACTAACAGTTCTTCTCATGGTGTCCAAATTCAATCCCAAGAGGCTAAGACCATCGAACTTTTAGCTAGAGAGAATGCTATGTTACGCCAGCAACAATATCAAAATCTACGCCTTCGACCTCGATCTTCAACATCAAATGCTTTCGGTCTTGGTAATGGCTATGGCTTGCAAGAGGAACCTGTACCTGAAGAGTCAGATTATGCAATTGATGAACTTGACGAGCTCAACGATCTACAGGATCCATCCAAAGCAATGTTAGGACGAAGAATGAGTGAGTATGGTATCAGTGGTGCACAAAGAGCCTCGTCATACGCTCTCGAAAACAGAAAGCTGGAGAATGTTAAGAAGGCTTATTGGC
The DNA here is from genome assembly GCA_002162615.1 of Myriosclerotinia duriaeana. Classification (NCBI taxonomy): domain Eukaryota; kingdom Fungi; phylum Ascomycota; class Leotiomycetes; order Helotiales; family Sclerotiniaceae; genus Myriosclerotinia; species Myriosclerotinia duriaeana. The sequence continues at coordinate 3,072,604 of NGKI01000001.1, forward strand.
AAAGCTCTCTCGGATTCGGTGGGCTGTCTGATATCCCTCAGAGCAGGCGCCACTCCTTTGCTGATATACCTGCTCGACAAGGTTCTGTTAGCTCAATTGCTGGTGAGCCATTGTCACAACTTGAAGCCAGTATCCAAGAGAGTCTGTCACCAAAGGATTATGCTGGTCGGTATAATGAAGGCAATGGCTATTCTACAGATGATCATGGTAAGTGATTTTCCTTTACCCCATACACTTTTGAGATGCTAGTAGTTGGCGCATAGGTTCGTATACTCACTAATGTCATGCAGCAGCTACTTACTTTGGAAATCTTGCTCAACAAGGTCGTAATGTCGATACGTTCACACCTTCCGCCTTCAATCCTTCTGCATATTCTTATGGCAATGTCAATCAATTTCCAAGTGGCCGCCCCGCATCACCTCACCGAAGCATGTATGGCGTTCCACAACCTCGACATAACCAACTACTCTATATTGTCTTGTTCAAATGTTCGCGAGCAGATGTCTTCTACGTTCAAGAGGGCACTGGCCTCTCCGTCAAGCCTGGAGATCTTGTGATTGTTGAAGCCGACCGAGGAACCGATTTAGGCACAGTCGCTAAGGATAACGTTGACTGGGCTACTGCCAAGGAACTCAAAGAGCATTATGCCGAAGAACACTACAAATGGCTCATGATGTACTCTCAGGGTGCTGTAGGCAATACTGATGGAACTGGTGCTGGTTTAATGGCTGCTGCCAATGGTATGCAAGGAAGTGCCGTAGGTGGCATGGGTCCACCAAGTCAGCATGGCATGCAAGAACCTAATCCAGGAGAGATTAAACCTAAGATTATCAAACGCCTTGCTCAGAACCATGAAATCCAGGCTTTGCGCGATAAGGAAGGAAATGAAGCAAAGGCCAAGCGTGTTTGTACCCAGAAAGTCAAGGAACATGGTCTACACATGGAGATTTTGGATGCCGAATTTCAGATGTAAGTGAACTAATAATGACACCGACCAATCTGGCGACACACGCTTACCTTTTAAATTTAGGGACTGGAAGAAGCTTACATTCTATTACTTTGCGGATGCATATATTAACTTCAATTCTCTTGTTACCGATTTGTTCAAAGTATACAAGACAAGAATTTGGATGTCTGCAATCAATCCTGCTTCTTTCGCAAGTCCTGCACTTGGCTTGCAAGCACCAAGCGGTATTGGACCTGGAGCTGTAGGTGTCAACAGAACTACACAAAGTGAGCGTCGACCTCAACAGACCGAGCAACCCCAAACATACAATGCAACACAAGCAGGTAGAGGATATCAAGGTATCTTCGCACAGCCATTCCAGTCAACATTGGACAGAAGTTCAGCAGCGGCCCCTGGCTTCCAGCCTCAAGGCTATACTTATGGATACTCGCCATTTGGCTCTACCAGGAATGTCGCTACTGCCAGTGCGTACGCGCCTTCCATGATTGACCCTTATGCTGGCTTCGCAAATACGACGGATTACCAAACACCGGGTCGATTCCCCTCTCCTCACGGCACTACGCCAACTCATGATGGTAGCGAGTACGGTCGACAAGGTGGACTCGTTGGTCAATCTGACGGCTGGATCGGAGCTTTCCAGGGCTTGTCCATGGGAACTCGTTAAATCCATATTTCGGCCATATCATACGCACGCCCTTGATTTTGTTCTTTGGCAAAATAGGAGCATTTTCATGAATCACTAAAATTTGCCGCTGGTTTTGATACCCTTTTACATTCCCAGATGGCGAGTTACCAACCGGGATACTCCTACAGAACTGGAGACTAGATACATTTTGCTTTTGTAATATACCACAGATGCCTTTTCCCATCTGGCCCGTTCCTAATTCGTTGCATGTTCTCGAAGAGCATGTTCATCTACACATTCGTTTATTTTATTTCACATTGCGTTGCACGAGATGGCGCATTGTTTTTATGGGCCAGGAATTATGAAGACTTACTAGTACAAACCCTTCGGAACCGCTACATTTTCTTTGCAATTTGATCATAGAGGACGATTGAGAAGGATTCATTCAGAGCAGATATCGGGATTTCTTCTGGATTTACTACATAATCGGAGACAGGCATAGGATTCGTACACGACATACTGGACATACCTTTTTCTTTTCTCCTTCTTTTCGTCGATACCTTTTTTTGTTTCTCGGTTAGTTAGGGGGAGCTACACCTTTTGGGTCTTCCGAATGGCGGCAGCCTGACGCGTTACCACGACTTCACGAAAAAAAAAACACAAGTTTCAAGAATCTCCAATTGATAGATAGATCTTCCAAAAATCCGGTGGTGTCATAGTGGGGAAAAAAGATATTGGATTTGGGTAAATTTGCAAAGGATAATGGATGGATATGCATGTTTTCTTTTCTTTTTTCTTGCTGATTTTTGACTTTTCTGATCTGACCTGATTCTACCCTTTTTTTTGTGTTTCTCTTCTGCGATTTATGGTCGTTTGTGAATCGAATCGTGGATGGAATGGAATGGAACGGGATCTTATTTGATGCATGCATGTTTGTAAGCATGGGAGATATAGTTGGGGATTCGGTAACAGGAATGATAATTCATACATTGGGTTGCTATTATTTTGATGTGTGGTATTTGTGATGTGATGTGATGGTGATGGTGATGGTGATGTGTAGATGTGTAGAGGTATATGTGCATACAAAACCCATGAGATGAGCGACAACCTCCAAATTACCTTACGATACCACACTTCCTATATAAACCCAAATAGCACATCTTTCCTCGTCGACAAATACGCCAAAATCGAAAAGGTAGAGCATAACCGGCACCTCGTGGTGTAGCGGTTAGGAGTGTCACGCCGGGTCCTGTAATAAACCCCCCTCGGTGGGGTTTCTCCTGTCGCCCTCCCATTCGTTGGGGGGGCGGTCAGGTTTTTGCTGTTTTTCGATCCATAGATTTTTGTTTTCCGGGATATTGGGTTGGATTTTGGATGACTGAGTGTAGGTAATGGATGGATTTGAGAAGGGAAGAAACGGGGAGCGGAGCGGAGGGGAGCGGAGAGAAGGGCTCTTTCCTTTTGCGATTTTTGATTTCCAAAAAATGGAATTACCTACCCAATAGTACTAGGTAGCTGGATGTCATCCGAAAGACCCACTTTCATCACTTTCAACTTCAACTTCAACTTCCAACTTCCATTCCAAGTCATGTTTTATTTTCTTTGTTGATACCTTGGGTGGGACTTGTCTCTTCTCTTCTCTTCTCTTCTCTTCCTCGAAGCCGTCATTCATTCAATCGTTGAGTGTTCTTTTTGATATCATTTTTTCTCCTGTCCTTGATTTCATTTTCCCGAGTTCTCGTTTCATCTCCAAAACCGTTCTTCATTCCGTCCTCAAGATCTCGTTTTCATATTGTTTCATCTCATGTCCAACATTATATTCATCTAAACACAATCCGCCCTCGTTTGTCAATCATTGCAACCATGGTCGGCAAACCAAAACGCAAGTCTGAAGGTAAGTTTTTAATTCTTGCATTGTTTGTCTTTCACTTTCAACTTTCAATCCGAATCCATCAAGTAAGGAATAGGAATACGAATTATTCTAACGTGGGATTTCAATACTCAAAAGGCGACTTGCCGAATGCTAGATCTAAGGCTCGCAAGAATGATTCGGATCATGAAGGAGATTCTAGTGGTGTTACAGATGGGTACGATATGAAGAGTTTGAAGAGAGATGGAAAGAGGAAGGAGAAGAAGAAGAAGAAGGGAAGAATGTCGGAGCCTGTTAGGGTTATTGTGAGGGAGGAAGAGGATGAAAATGAGGATGAGGATGAAAACGAGGAAGAGGATGAATATTATGAGGATCCGGGACGGGAGGAGAGCAAGTATGTGTATTGCGGGTGTGCTCGTGGTCTTGCTTTCAAGTATTTTTGATTGGGAAATGACCCTAATACGTTTGATTCAGAGAATTCCTAGAGTTGGACAATCTTGAGAGGAAAAAGAAGAAGAATGCAGAGAGAGCGAAAGCCCAGTTTATGGAAAAGTTTGTGGGAATTGTGGAGAGGGATGCAGAGGGTGTTAAAAAATTGGCAGAAGAATTGGAGAAGGAGGAGTAAGTATACTTTTGAGTTTCGAGATCATATGTCGGCATACTGATTTGAATAGCTCGATCCAAAATGAAGAGTTTCTGCAGAACTTCCAAGCTGCATATGCGTTGTCGGCACCATTCAAAGTTTTGAGGAAAGATGCGAAGCATAAGGAGGACTATTATCAATTCGCCTCGATGCATCAAAAGGGTCAAGACATCATTGATCGGGCTTTGGAATTAGTTTCTCAATTTCATAATCTGGCTGAGAAGAATGTCAAGGATGATATCCAAGGATTGCTTCACAACGACTGGGTCAAAGAGGATGATCAGATCGCCAAGATGCTTGAATTGGGAAAGACGGTCGGATTGGACAAGTTCGAATGTGTTATGAATGCTTCAAAGTCTGAGATCTCGGATATTGATTCCATTGAGGCTCAGAAGAAATTCTTCCCGGTTGTTGACGAGGGTGATGCGGTTGGATGGGGTAAGGAGGCGAAGAAACATGAGAGAGCGAATAGAAAGTTGCTCAAGGCTTTTGAGAGAGGTTCTTGAATGATGATGAGAGGAGGGTCGAGGAAAAGTAAGAGAAGAGTTGTGGATTGTGCCTGATAATTTCTCGGATTTCGCTATATAAGCTGTTGATGTTGACACAATCTAGCTTTATTATCATACTATCGTTCACCGTCTTACAGACGTTACCAATAGCTATACAAGAATATTATACATCTACCAAACTTGGCTGAGTATTCTATCCCAGAAGTCGTAGGTTCTAATGGACGAATAAATATCACTGATATACGGTGTCAAGTCATTAGGTTGCATACCGCAAAAGGTCTAATGAGTATTCAAGGGATACTGTGCAATACATCCCTCGCTTTCACCCACTTGGTGCGGCAAAAGATTTTGATTGCATGTCACAAATATCTAATGGCTTCTCGTCTGGGGGTTTGATTAGTACTTGGTATGTATACTAAGTACTTATGTAGGAGATACAGATACAGATGTAGAGAAGAGTGAGAAGATTGTTGGGATGCGCGTGAAGAGATACTTGTGGTTTGAGTAGGTACTCTTCAATGCTTTTTAATGCTGGTATATTTGGGTTTTCTGGAATAACATTAGAAAGATTTTACAATCATTCGATGAATAGATGCAAGTGTATATCTAATCAAGCGTCTCAATATAGGTCTTCTTACACTAATAAAACCCTTTCCCTTCCCTTCCCTTCCCTTCCCTTCCCTCCAATCAAACCTTTTCGAAATTAGAATATCTACCGAGTATCTGAAGTAAATAGGTTAATTTCCTTCCTCTATCCTGCCCACCCAAGAAATAAACCTCTGTACTTTAGATCATGTGCTTCAAATTTGGCGTTACTCTCAAGATGGATGTTTTTGACTCGAAAACCGTACCTTTATTAAAGAGCGTAAAGGAAAATGTGAGTCCACACAGAAATTCTCTAAATTTCGAGAGGCATACCTAGTATTCATGCAGATGAAGTTATGGTATGTATGTTGACAAGTGAAGTGAAAATGCTACTATAGCTGCCTCTATTATCAGGCCTCAACTTACCCGAAGGACGCTAGAGAATTCACACATTTTGAGGAAGCAAAAATCAAAAAAATTTCTTGAGACGTTAGACACGACAATCGACAACTCCGAGCCACCGACAACCCCTAAAATCAATCAAGGTGAGTAAATCGATTTTATACGAAAATATACTTTGGATTGGGAATTTGCGACGAGGAATGAGTTTCTAGAATTACAGATATTGATCTGAATTGATTTGAATTGATCATATCTGAGTTCTCTTCGCAATTTTACCCCAGCTTCAACTCAAGGGGTTTTCAAAGGATCAATGCTAACATGAAATCTTCAACAAACAGATGGGAGCTCTTAAATATCTCGAGGAAATTCAGAAGAAGAAGCAATCTGATGTGCTTCGATTCCTTCTCCGTGTACGATGCTGGGAGGTAAGATAAATACGACCCCAAAGAGACGATCTCGATCGACATCAATCATTCGAAAATTTGGTCTTTGGACAAGCAAATTGGAATATTGTGGACATCTTTGATGTCTCTGCTATACACTCGTTGAACTTAGCTGAGAGTGCATAATATAGCTCCGACAATTGAACGTCGTCCACCGTGCTTCCCGCCCATCCCGTCCAGACAAGGCCCGTCGTCTTGGTTACAAGGCCAAGCAAGGATACGTCATCTACCGTGTCCGTGTTCGTCGTGGTGGTCGCAAGCGCCCAGTTCCAAAGGGTGCCACCTACGGTATGTCTTGTCCCAGATCTGTTAGGGCTAGAGGGGGGAAATGGTCTCTTGACAAGGTTTCGGATTTACTAACGGGATTTTCGCATTATAGGAAAGCCAACCAACCAGGGTGTTAACCAACTTAAGTACCAAAGATCCCTTAAGTCCACCGCTGAGGAGCGTGTTGGTCGTCGTTGCGCCAACTTGAGAGTCTTGAACTCTTACTGGATCAACCAAGACTCTACCTACAAGTACTTCGAGATCATCCTCGTTGACCCTCAACACAAGGCCATCCGTCGCGATCCCCGCATCAACTGGATCGTCAACCCAGTTCACAAGCACCGCGAATCTCGTGGATTGACTGCCACCGGAAAGAAGTCCCGTGGTCTCGGAAAGGGTCACGGATTCAACAAGACCACCGCTGGCCGCAGAAAGACCTGGAAGAAGCACAACACCCTCAAGTTGCAAAGATACAGATAAATGTAATCAGGATTTGGATGCGTGTTGTTGCTTGCTTCGGCAGTGGGATGAATGGATTGTTTTATGGCCTAATGGCGCACTGGTAGTCAATGCAAAAATGCATAGCTTTTCCATCATACCCAAAACTTTTATGAATTTACGAATCTTCCACAATGTGAAAGTACCATGGACTCTTCGATACCTTGGACTGTGACAAGTGAAAATGCGAATATTTTGATCCATTTCCCGGCCAAAACTGCTCTGCAAAACAAACGCAAGAGATGATTATTTCCCTGCACATCATCTTCCCTCCCCACATTTGTTTCATAAGAAATTTCAAAATCTCACGAACATCTAGTACAACACAAACCTCAAATTCTCCTAACTTCCTACGCTCGTATCAATATGTCTCATATTCATTCCTTCTCTCTATTCTCTTCTGATCTGGGGAAATTTTCGCTTCTTGGCAAAGGAACAGCACTTCCGCTTTTGACCCGTTCCTACGAATCAAAATAATGTCCATCGGTTTCATGAGATGAACAGAGACATTCAATCTACCAATTATGCATAAATTAGTACATCAGATCCACGCATTTCTGTGGGGATAACTAGGTACATATCAATCTCAATATCTACTGAGATAAACCTGCAAGATTACAATATAAGTTTATACGACAATGGTAAATAAACTATCCATGTGCGTTGCGAGAAAACCCTCCTTTAGGCTTTTGTAGTGAAGGTCAAAATATAATTCAACATTCACTAATTATATTTTAATTTCCTGTAGGAGGATATAGGAAAGAGCCCGCGAGTACCCCCTCCCCCTAAAACTCAAGCACGAAGGAACGGACTATCGATTACGAAAACAGAAGAAAGCTTGGATATCCACACGAGAAGGGAACTGCAGCTGCTGCCCTCGCACAACATAGCAACCAACTCGCAGATACTTTTGGAGGACCCGATGGTCAAAATAGAACGCCTGCACATCGCAGAAAGTTTGAAAATATAAAATGGCACCTTGGTCTAGTCGCCTACTTAATTCGAACCCGCGGATTGAATCTGGCTCGAGCATTGCTACTGTTGGACCTGCGCCAGAATCGCCGCCGAGAAATCGAGGGAGAGCGAGGATTACCGAGGCCGATATCTTGGATAATGCTTATGGGATTCCGACCTTAACTACGGCTGCTCAGCATGGTCGATCAGGTCCCTCCTCGGGTCCCAGTTCCTCAAAACCTACGTCGAGCCATGGGAGATCTATGAGCCATCCTTTTCCATCGCTGTTTCATAGCAAGAAGAAGGGGGGCGCACCGGCACCGCCTGGAGTTGAGTTTTTTGATGATGATGATATCTCGCCGGGAAAGAATAAAGGGGATAGGTCTTCAAGAGTGTCGGATAAGGATTTCTTGACGGGAAAGTGTATGACTTGCAATTCGAGCGTGAGTTGGCCGAAAGAACTCCATGCGTTCAGATGCAAGGTTTGTATGACGGTGAATGATTTACAACCATACATACCGGCTTCGAATGATGGGCGCAAAGTTTCGGTAGGTGGCAAGTCTACGACTCATTCGAGTTTGAATAAACCTCAAGTTCCTAGAGGTATGTTATGAGCGAAATATCGTATTATAGGGCATGCATCTAACTTTTATAGTTGCGCCATTATCTGTTGAGAAAACTCGGAGACTTGCTGAAAGATGTGTAACTACCTACCTGATCAATCGACTAAAGCATGACGAAGCCGATGCCTCGAATGTATTATCAACTTCGCCAAGATCACCTACAAATAGAATGATAGAATCCCCACAAGAATATGAGCACCCCAGGCATTTCACAAGTCAACCCGGTCCACAAGCAGTTCCCATTAGACCTCCACCTCCTGGACACAGGCAGGGAGATCGCTCTGGCTCAGACATTCAACAACGACCTGGTCCACGCTCAATGCCATACTCAACTTCTTCCCCTGGAAGTTTCCTTGGCGCTCATATGGAAAAACGTGATCGATTGGGCTCTGATACCTGCATTAAACCCTTGCCTATTCAACCGCCAAGTAGAAGTCCTCCAAATCCGCCAGGTAGGTTTGAGGAGCCTATGGAAAGACAAGATAATGTCGCCAAAAGCCTCTTTAGACCTTTGGAAGAATATATTATAGCATCATTTAGCCAATTTGATTGTATCAATACTTCATTCAGTACTACGCGACAAGGTCCCACTCCTCGGCCAGGAAGTCAGGGTGGTTTAAAAACTTTTATGGCCACGATTCCAGACGAAAACGATCCACAGTCAGAGACTCCTTTAGAAGAACTCGATCCCAGAATGTTGATGTTGGGAGATATTGCGGAGAACGGCTCTTGGTGGACTGGAAATCAGAAAGAAACCCCTGAGAAAACTCGCGCCCAACGACCTGGAGATACAATACGTATCAATCCTCACCGCGATCTCACCACAGTCAAATCGCCTCGTATCGACTGGCCTGACCTCAATGAATGGTATCACGTCGTATCAAATCCGGGTAGAATGTGGCATCGCAAATTAGAGGAATTGATATCACGCCGATCTAGCCCGGTCGTACAAGCGCCCACTGATGGAGAGTTAGCTGAGATTGAAGACACAATCCTAGAGGCCCAATCACATCTTCAGAGGACTGTATTGAAGGCTACGGAGGGTCTACTGAAACGTCCTGGACGCCCTCTTAAAGAACCTGACAATCTTCGCTTTCTCTTGATTATCCTTGCCAATCCTCTTCTATATCCTGGAAATGGTACTCCTCCAAGAAATGTAGGATCGAGAAGACCGTCGAATGATCAGAGGTCCGAAGCTGGTGATCCCAATGTTCCCAGAACTAGAGGGCAGCCACCTTCTTCCAAGCCACCACCAAACGTGATAAAAGGAGCCTCTGGCCAACACTCGGGAATCATCAAACGCATTGTGGGGTTACTATCGAATACTCCGAATGAATGTCATCATCATATAGTTTCATGGTTCGCCAGATATCCCGAAGGCCATTTCCAGCGTACCACAGAACTGGTCGGCAGCTTTGTCACTTACAGACTTACCAGGCAGCATGGGAAGCCTCGAGAGGTCGATAAACCTGATCCTACTTCTGGCTTGATCCCTCAAATAAGTGCTACTGCATCCCATAACAATGTTGCTGCTTTTCATGCAGCTCTTCAAGCTGGACAGAGTACTAATAAGAAAAAGGAGACAAAACCAAAAGCTGTTGTGTATAGTGACGATTGGCAGATCAAAGCAGCTGCTAGAGTTATGGCACTTCTTTTCTCGGCCAATAACAGTGGGCTACATAGAAAAGGCAAATTACCAAGTAGCGTTCAATCGTCAAACGAGCATCTTTCGAAAAGTACGGAGCCTAGTATGGGAACTCCCATTAGAGCTCTGGCTGCACATGGACAAATGTTACCTACAAGCCACTTTTACAACACCTTGCTTGATTATTCCGATCTTGTCGCCGATTTTGAGGCTTGGGAAAGTAAACGTAGTAAATTCGCTTTTTGTCAATATCCATTTTTCCTTAGCATTTGGGCAAAAATTCAGATTATGGAGCATGATGCTCGTCGTCAAATGGAGGTGAAGGCGAGAGAAGCCTTTTTCAATAGTATCATGACACGTAAAAATGTCAATCAGTATCTTCTTTTGAAAGTCAGACGAGAGTGTTTAGTCGAGGATAGCTTAAAGGGGGTTAGTGAGGTTGTGGGGACCGGTGGCGAGGAAATAAAAAAGGGGTTGAGGATAGAGTTCAAGGGCGAAGAGGGTATTGATGCTGGCGGCTTGAGGAAAGAATGGTTTCTTTTGCTTGTGAGAGATGTCTTTAATCCTGATCATGGTATGTATTTTCTCAAATGTAGGTTCAAAGCGGTTATTGACAATAAGTAGGCATGTTCTCATATGATGAGGACTCTCATTTCTGCTATTTTAACCCTAATAGCTTCGAGACGACTGATCAGTATTTTCTTGTCGGAGCTGTGCTTGGTTTGGCTATCTATAATTCGACTATTCTCGATGTGGCGCTTCCTCCCTTTGCGTTTCGAAAATTACTTGCTGCCGCCCCTGCCGCAGCACCTGGTGCAACATCACATGCGAAACCTTCCATGACATATTCTTTAGAAGATCTAGCTGAATACCGTCCAGCTCTAGCTCATGGTCTAAGGCAACTCCTTGAGTTTGATGGAGACGTTGAGACTACATTCTGTCGAGACTTCGTGGCGGATGTTGATCGCTATGGACAAACGATCCAAGTGCCCCTCTGTCCTGACGGCGATAAAAAACCAGTCACAAATGCCAATCGACGGGAGTTTGTAGATCTTTATGTACGGTATCTTTTAGACAGTGCTGTAGCTCGGCAATTCGAACCTTTCAAACGTGGGTTCTTCACCGTCTGTGGAGGAAATGCACTATCACTCTTCCGACCCGAAGAAATCGAGCTCTTGATACGAGGTTCCGACGAACCTCTCGACATCGCCTCTCTCCGTGCAGTCTCCGTGTGTGAAAATTGGGGTGCACCAAAAGCCGACGAACGCGAACCAGTCATTCAGTGGTTTTGGGAATCCTTCCAAAAAGCGGATCCGAAGGATCAGAGAAAACTTTTGAGTTTTATTACCGGCTCTTCTTGTATTCCGGCCATGGGCGCAACTAGTTTGGTTATAAAATTGAGTTGTCTTGGGGATGATAGTGATAGATTTCCGGTAGCGAGGACGTGCTTTAATATGTTGAGCTTGTGGAGGTATGCGTCGAAGGAGAAGTTGGAGGGGAGACTTTGGAGGGCGGTGCATGAGAGTGAGGGGTTTGGGTTGAAGTGAGGGGAATCGCTGTGGATAATATTGGGAAATGGTTGTGGAGTGTGTTGGTGTGAAATGACAACGTGAATGGAAAGAGGAAGGAAACATTTTAGATAGATCACCGGTGATCGCTATGTTTGGTGGGGGCGGGGCTTCTTTATTTTGTATTCAGTGGTGCCCTATGGGTTTTGGTGTCAGTATGGGCGTTGCATCTCGATTGTCGTATTGGAACTGGACAGCTGAGTGTATGCATGAGGTTCTTGGAATTGGTCTCAATTAGTCTTGGGCAAGATTGTATGCCTTTTACATAAGAAACAGAGTCATTCATCGTGGTTTGATGGGATGAGATAATATAATTTTCTCTATGATTATTCATATACTGTTATCGCTTTTCGAATTCTATGTGTGCGGGATCATACCATGACAGTGTCCGCCTCACTCTCTCATGGGAAAGGCTGGCCAATACTGTGATCCATTCCATTCTGCTGCTGTGCGGAGCACTCAAAAATGTCTCCAGTCAGGAAAGCTAACAGGGCATGACTATTTGGGAGAAGTGAATACTTATTTCATGGATTTATATTCTTCATTTTCCTTTCCAGTTTCCTTTTGGATTCAATTGTAAAAAAATCTACAAGTACCAATTTCGGCCTGTTCTTACTCCCATCGAGAGTATCCTGACCGAGCACATACATGTATTCATTTTTCGTTCCCATCATGTGTGTGAGTATTCCTCCTCAACGCCTGGTATATATACAGCATATTCTACACCCGATATCCATCCATCCATTCTCTTTCTTCCTTCTCTACGTCTCAGCAGAAGCAGAAGCAGCAGCCACCTCACCTCTCGCCTGATCCAAAATCGCCTTCTCAGCCCGGATCTTCTCATTAACAGCCGCACTCAAAATAGAATCCTGTTCACTCTTCAACTTCCGCGCGGCCAAATCCTTCTTCATTTGTTTTTCTGCATCGGTGGGTAGCACTTTCTTAGCTTTCGTCAGTTCCATCAAGTCGAAGAGGATGGCGTTGTCGTCTCGGTGCTTGCATTCGATGGTTTTAGTGTAGGTTGTGGGAGCGCCAGCGGTGGAGGGGGAGGCGGGGTTGGAGGCGGTGCTGTTTATGGGAGGAGGGGTATCGGCTGAGGAGGGGTGGGTGAAGTGGACTGTTAGGGTTGCGGGGGAGGTGGTGTCGCGGGTGCGGTTTACAGTCATGGGGATCGCGGGGTTGTGGTATTTGAGGCGGGGAAGGCACCTGCGCCAGAAGTGTCTGGGGCGGAGGGGAGTTAGCTGTTGGGTATGAATGTAGAAATGGGTCGAGCATTGACGGCGAGTGGATGGAGGGGAGTAGGTGGAGAGGGAATATATACCTTGGGCCGAGATGTCCAGCTAAACCATAGGCAAAGTCCAAATGTAACCTTGTAACTTCCGGTGGGAGAATCGCAGCGCCAGGTCCTAATCTTATGCTGAGCAACTGAGTAGACACAGGAATGTCAATTTCGAATCCTCGTATAGCAGATCCATCATGCATGGGGATTTCTTTACCTTCTATATTGCAAATTATATTAGCATTGATGACTATTGCCGAATGAATATCAGTATACTTACAGCATTGAGCTTCGCCATCCGCTTCAATAAGTTCACCATCTTGAATATATGAAGGTCGATATAGTAAATAGAATGTACTGGGACAAGATCGTGGGGGTGAGGTTTTGGAGGTGCTTGACTTCTGAATATATTTCTGAGGTTTTGAGACTACGGAGTACACTGGTAGGATTTGACTTGACCCCTGTCAATTGAAAGTTCCGATCTCCGACCAAATTTCTGAAATTTATTTTATATAAGCTGCGAGTGTGTGTGTGTGTGTGTGTGCAATTTTGAAGCAATGCGATAAATTGATATGTCATTTTCTAATTCTAGCAGACTTGCCTTGAGATTGTCGAGGCAAGCAGAATATGCGGTTACTGAAATACCTACATTTCTTTGCCCATTACTTGCGCGAAGCTTGCAACCCTTAAAGCTTGTCCGCAACCAACCGCACAAGAATATTCGAATACAAGGAAGATATATTCAGTCGCAAGCTCAGATCCAGACCCAGGAAATATCGGAAACTGATTCAAATGCATCGGGGCAAGCTATAGCAAAGCTGCCTTCGCAATGCGCTGGATGCGGTGCTTTATCGCAGACAACAGTCGAGAGTGAAGCAGGTTTTTATTCATTGACAAGGAGGTCTGTTAAGGAATACCTGGGGACTTCGCATAAAGAAAAAAAGACGAAAGCAACAGCAGAAGATGAGGTAGTTAGGAAAGCTCTGGAAAATGTCGACAGTACCATTCTGGAGACTTTAGGGATGGAGAAAACAACATCTACAAATACATCAGTAGAACCCCCAGTATGCGATCGATGTCACAATCTCAAGAATCATCAAACTGGCGTTTCCATATACCATCCTTCTGTGCGAGCTCTCCAGCAAACGATCTCCCAATCTCCATACAAATACAACCATATATATCACATTATAGATGCCGCAGACTTCCCCATGTCATTCATACCTGCTCTAACTAAAACGCTGAATGTGACTCCCCAAAGATCACAAAATCGCCGTTCCAAAGTAGGGAGATTCTACAGTGACAGGAGAACGGACGTTGACTTCGTAATCACGCGGTCAGATCTTCTAGCGCCTACGAAAGAGCTGGTTGATAGAATGATGCCGTATTTGACGAGTGTGTTGAGGGATGCGTTGGGGAGGGCAGGAAAGGGGGTTCGCTTGGGGAATGTTAGGTGTGTCAGTGCGGAAAGGGGGTGGTGGACGAAGCAGCTGAAGGAGGATGTTTTTCAGAGGGGTGGGGGTAATTGGATGGTGGGCAAGGTTAATGTGGGGAAGAGTCGGCTTTTTCAAGAGGTTTTTCCAAAGGCGAGAGGGAAGAATGAGGTGGTTGTAGGAGAACCTCTGCCAGTGGATCCTTTGGAAATCAAAGGAGTAGCAAAGGAGGCAATTATTGAAGAGCCTTTGTTAGTGTATCCTCTGAAAGTTGAAGAAGAAGCAAAGGAGACGACTCTTGAAGAGCCTTTGTTAGTGTATCCTCTGAAAGTTGAAGAAGAAGCAAAGGAGACGACTCTTGAAGAGCCTCTAGAAATAGATCCTAAAGAAGAAGCAAAAGAAGCAACTATTAAAGAGCCTCTGCTAGTGGATGCAAAGACTGATGAAGATGTCAATAATGGCGGTCTTTCACCTATGGTTTCCTACAAGCCTTTGGTTTCCTACACGTCTATGGTTTCCTACAAGCCCATGGTGACAGAATCAGTAGAGGTGGAGAAGGAATTACCGGAGGATGAATCGGACGATATAATCTCACTTCTTCCTCCAGCGCAACAAGAAACTGCTTATCCATCAATGCCGCTTGTATCGTCTCTCCCTGGTACGACTGCATCGCCAATTCGAGTGCCATTTGGCAATGGAAAGGGGGAACTCGTTGATCTTCCTGGGTTATCACGAGGTGAACTCGAGCTCCACGTCCAGCCAGAGTATCGAAATTCTCTTGTAATGAAAAGTCGGATAAAACCAGAACAGAAAGTGATGAAGCCCGGTCAGTCATTGGTACTAGGTGGTGGCCTTATCAGAATCACACCTATACATCCCGATGATATTATTATGGCTTATGCGTTCACATCTATGAACCCTAAACCTCATTTGACGTCCACTGAAAAGGCTATAGTCATGCAGAGTAGAGGTAAAGAGTCATTTATTGATAATATTGCGCTTCCTGGAACTGAAGAGAAGATCGCCTCAGCTGGCGTTTTCCCTTTGAAATGGGATGTAACAAAGGCACATATGGCACCGGTCGCCAATGCTTTGGGTAAATTGACTCAACTCCAATTTCAGGTCCTTTCTACAGATATATTAATCGAGGGGTGTGGATGGGTTGAGCTTGTCGCCCAAGTTAGCAAGAGGCGTCTCTTGAGGAAAGATCCGGTCAGAGATAACGCGGCGGAGGATACAACCTGGGGATGGGGAAATGAGAGGGAAGCGGAAGATGAATTAGTGTGGCCATCGGTAGAAGTGTTTACTCCTGAAGGAAAATTTGTCGCTGCTAGGAGACCAATGAATGCATGGATGATCAACGCGAAGAAGGGGACAAAAACTAAAGCTAGGCCGCGGCGTAGTATGAAGGGTGTTAAGAAGTCAAGGAAAGCCAGAGCAAATTCAGCGAGAAATTAGGGAAAGACAGTAAGAACATAGTAGGCGTCAATGTTGAACAATGTCCCTCCCAAAAAGTTGTTAAAAAGTATTCACCAAGTGTGCTTTCTCCGCAGGATCATATCAAGAACTTTGTAAAACAACTTACCTAGATCTACTCTTTGCCATGGCCCTCCCTTATAAATTGAACACTGGCAGCTTTTTTCTTCCAAGATAGTCTGTCTATTATTGGTCCAAACCCTGATGAAACATAATTGTGCAAGTATTTGATTATATCTCCTATTCATTGCTCTGCTCTGGAACCATCACCCCAGCTGCAAGATTTTGAAGGTCCCTCATTTCGAACTGGTCTAAATTTCGAAGATACAGCTCGGCAGAGCTCTGGTTTATATGAAATGGTAGCGTGCGGGGAGTAGCCGCTGCGTCATATGAATCGGTCCTCTAAAATTTGAGCTACATTATGGGAAACCTCTTCCTCTGACCTCGAGGGAGTCGCCGCATACATGAATCGATATCGAAGGAGGAAGGTAGGGTAGAATCCTTGTTGGATATATCGTAGGATCGTAAGATCGATGAGGTCAGTTATCATTCCACCCTGAGGTGTTGAATTTTAAAAGTGGTGGAGCACATACCCGACCTAAGTTTCAACCTGGAAGAGATTTCTGTTGAGAGCATCTGGAATGACTAGCAGGTTTCTCTGAAGATTACATCTCTCCATTATAGCCATGAGGGTTTGAGAGTACCACTATAAAGGGTTATACAAGTGAGGTGGAGAAGATAGTTTGAAAAATAGAACAACAGAGATAGGTAGCCAGTTCCAAACACTTTGTAATCCAGGTCGTTACTAATAGATTTTGACAACCTTTGAGCAAGTTGAATTTTTGGGGTCTGAATCATATTTCCTAAGTTTTCACTGTTTGATGTCAGTGGGTATAGCTCTAGGAATATTCACCAAAGGAATGGATTTGAGCAAAAGAAATGAAAATAAGTTATCATTTGCTATTTATAGTGAGTACTGATTAATTGTGTGGATTTAACAATCACAAATATGTTCGGTTTAACTTGTTCTCAGTATTTAAAAGTGCTTTATTTTTGTCAACACCTCTTCATCCTCAATAAATAATCATCAAACTTTTTGTTTTCAGACACCATCTCAAAACAAGACCAGAAATTTTAAGTACCTTTTTCTTATACAATACAAACAAAAAAAATCATTCTCCTTCCATACCTCTTGGTCAATATGGAGGAGAACAATCCTGACACAGTTGATGCCCCCTTTCGAATCCTCGGTAAGCACGAACCTCCAATAAGCTTTTATGACATCTTTTTGACAGCTCCAGTCGAAGGAGAATTTACCACGATAGCATGGCTTGATCATAATATTGTCCAAGACCTTCTATCACATACAAAATTTCAAGATTTCAAGCAAAATATACATATGGCAGTTGAACACGGATTTATTACTTCACCAGACATCGCCAAGCATATCACTGCCATTTTTGGTGTACAGGAAGGATATGAACTTGGCGCGAAGCTGGAAGACCAGAAGTTGACCTCTTTAACCTTATTGAGATGGATGTTAATTGCATATGGATCTGCCTCGACACGGAAGTGGTTCCTGGATGATGTTGTACAAGTCTTGAAGGAAGCCAATAAACTGATGAGAGAAGGACCGGAACAACATATTTACATACAATCTGACACACTATATATGCGTCAGGTAGGAATGAAGAAACACCTCGAGTTATTACAGAGATATACTGGGATACTGAAATATTTCTTGGGAGTAACGGGAGAGCAACTGATATTGAATCAGCGCTGGGGCTTGCCCAAGCAATGGGTTCCAGATAAAGTCGGTATTTATGGTCAATGGTATAAAACATGGGCGACAGGTACTATGGAGAAATTGGCGGGAGACCTGTGGAACGCAAAATCAAATATTGAGCTGAGATTGGTGGAGGCAGGACAGACAACCGGCTACACCCTACAATATAGCGATATGTCGTGGGGTGAAGATAGGGACGATGGCGAAGCACGAAGAGTATTGAAATTCTGGCCCCAGAATGGCAAAGCAGCGTTGGTTTATCCTACAGAAGATGCTGCAACTGGGAAAGAACTGGTGGAGCAAGTTCGCGCCAGTATAGACCTCTTCGACGCCATTCTAGAACGAAAGCGAGTTGCTACTAGTCAAGATACTGCGTCCAATTTACCTTCTAATCGATATGCTACTGGCGAAGATACCGTCCCTCAACTAAAACTAAACGGAATTCTCATCGGACCAGATACACCTCCGCCGATACTTCCGAGTCAACTTGCTGCTGATCAGACTGGTCAGGATACCGCACCTCAGTTACAGCCGCCCAAATTTGCCATTACTCAAAATGCTGCTCCTCAAACAAAACCGGGAGGGTTTCTTACTGTGCAAATTACAGAGCCACATGCATTTCCAGGCCAATTCTCTCCTGATCAGACTGGTGAATATATTTCTCGTCAAGTACAACTAGATCGATCTGCCGCTAGCAACGACACTGCACCTCAATCAGAGCCAAACATATCTGCTATTGTTCAGAATATCACTCATCAAATTCAGCCGGATCGATTTACTACAGCCCAAGATAATGCACCTCAAGCAAAGACAAACATGTTTGTTTCTGACATAGAAATTACCATGGCACTCCGCGTAAACTCCCCGCTATCAGACAGGACTTCGATTGATATTGCAGATTCAGATCTATTCGCGAATATGGAGAAAGCACCGCCAACAGCGCCGCTTCCTCCTCTCCCCCTAGGCAAGGCTGACGAAAATGGGTTGAGTCATGAAGTTGGACTTAGCGCTGAAGAACGCTCCGATTTGATCATCAGTAATTATGCTAAAGCACTTTTGGCCAAAAACAAGAAAAAGCCAAAGGAAGCTTATCCCGTTCACGACTGTGACTCCGATTTGGAGGGCGAGAGACCACCGTGCGGGTGCGAACTAGAATCATTGTGCAAAGAACCGCATGAGAAGCTAGAAGCAGGCGACTATGTTATTCACCACGATCGCGACACAATTCCCAGCGCAAATGGCGATACCATCGATGGTGAATTTGCCACGCAGGAAACCAATTCTGGCCTTGTCACTAGAAATAATCGGCCATGCCTTCGTATAGATATCGCTGATGTGGGAGAGAGGTTGGCAGTCTTGGATGCTGCAGAATTGGTAGCAATGGAAGAGGAAAACCGACAGGGTAATCGAAGCCTAGCCGAGCAAGATTTCTTGGGTCTACCAGAGAGAGAGAGACAGATCAAAGAAGAGCTTAGACATTCCTTTGATATCAAGGAGGAGCTCTTGGGAAAATTAGAGAGTAATGCACCATTAGTTTCGAAGACCAAAGTAGTGGAGAAGTTCTTCGACGCAGCTGGGGAGGATGCTAAGAAGGTACAGGGCTGGACAGAAGAACTTCGGACAGCCGAGGCGGAGATTGATCATGGTTATGATGGAGACTGGGAGGGGGAAACGCCAAGCGAAGGTACTCATGCTAATGAACAGACCACACTGGAGACTGATACTGAATCCCCTTCATCACAAGCAGAGGTGCATGCAGAAATCAACAGGGCCTCAACAAGTTTACAATCAGAGGAAAACATCGAGGACGAACCAAAAACGGCCCAGTTAGGTTTACAAGCAGAGACGGAGAAGGTACATACAGAAAACATGATCCAACAAACAGCATCTCATGCAGTCGAACAAGTATCATTGGAAAATGGGAGTATTCGCAGTGTCGCAGGTTCGGATGAGAGTGACTATACTCGTACCGACCCAAGATCACCAATCGATGACGAAATTACCAAAGAGGTCTATACCGCAGAAGAATATGAAATTCCGTCGCCACCTATAGGGAACTGAATACTCGACTGAGACGACAAGAATGGAGACAGAATCTGAGAATTCGAGCATTGAGAACGTTGCACATTTGTAGGTATAGAACGCCTGCGGGGCTTTAAAAAACAACTTGAGAATAATAACCAAATATCACCATGCATCTGTTCTGCACAGAAATTGAATTGAAATCGAACATTTTCTTTATTCCTAGCCCTAACCATACTCACAAACGCCATTGAATGTCCAAGCACGGTAAGACATGCTCTTAATATGATACAACCGAAAAAGTGCATCTGTAGCCAACCCATAAGCAGAAATTCTTCTTTTTTTCCAACCTCTCTCTTCTTAAACTCGAACATTCCTGCCCTCCTTCTCGACAACCTTCACCAAATCCTTGTAGACATCCTGAAATTCTTCCTCGCCCTCAATCTTCTCGGCCTTCTTCGCACCCGACCTCGCCTCTGTGACCATTACCACACTCGTAGGCCTCTTTGTGTTTCCTGCTGCTCCCAACTCGGCTCTGCTCGTAACGAAGATGTATGGTACATTGTGATCTTCGCACAAGATTGGAATGTGAGAGATGACGTCCATTGGTGAAATATCTGCAGCGAGAATGACAACACCTGGGAATACGGTATTGCTGGCACCTTGAGGAGATTTGCGTAGAGCTTTGACGACTTCCTTAACACCGCGCTTGAGAGTTTTATTTTTGGCAGCTACGACCGGGCACACCAATTAGTTTTTTTTTTATCACGGGGAATGCGTCCACAATGTGGACGACACAACAATTGGAAAGATTGGAAAGAGCAATTTACCTTTCTTGACACTTTTGAGGACCTTCTTGGCGACTTTCTCATCGGCCAATGGGTTTGCGAAAGGAACCAAAGCTCCTACTGGTTTGATTTGGACTTCTGAACCCTCCTTATCCTCAATCACAATATCCATCTCGACAACCTCTGGCTCCTCTTTGGTAACTTCGGCGATCGCAGCAGCTACATTATCTTCACTAAGCTTGACCTTCTTGTCCTTCTTGGAAGATTTCTTGACACCGTCGACTTCACTTCTCTTCTCCTTCTTCTCCTTCTTGTCACGCTTTTCTGACTTATCTTTACCCATTATGAATATTCTAAAATCTTGCTTTCCAAAGAATGTTTTGTGTAGAATACAAAATTGTTGGTGGTGGTAATTGGGTAATATCGTTGTTTTGCGATGAAATTTGAGCTTGAGGTATCAGAACTTTTTTACAAAATGTTCGGCGGGTCAATTGGCACTAAGCTCGATTGGGAGCTACTACGAGTGCCCAGGTGGAGTATCAAAAATCGTTAAATGCAAAATGCAACCTTACTTCTTGGACACGAGTCACACGACTGGCCTGACCAAACGGAATTGACAAATTATTCTAATCTACTCGATATTGATCTCATAATCAAAATCAAAATCAAAATCAAAAATTTGGCATGCGATCCTATCAGGCTATCACAGATTGGAAGAGTCGAGGAGTTAGTTGTATCGTATATCGTTTCTCGTGTCTTGCTCTATTCTTGAACTGATTCATGCCTCATTCACCGCATCCAAATACCGTCACCGTCACATATGGCAAAAATCGCATACGGGCTGCCTGCACGCAAGGATTGTCTCAAAAAACATGATGCTTTGCAAAATCCCAGTCTAATGCTGTACACCCCAATTCCTTCCTCGAATTTCGCATGGCCACCAAACTTCTTCGATTTGAAGGGTCGGGTCGAAGAAAGTGCAACATCAATACTTCTTAAACATGCAGCAGCCATGTATTTATCATGCTCTATTCCTCACCACCACCAAATTCCAATCTTCCTGGCTTTGAGTTCAAGTATTCGTTTCTACCAAAACTAGTTAGAATGCAGTGTAGGTTGTATCGCCGACAGCAAGACAAACCTCTCAATAGCCCATTCCATGGCAGTGTATGCAATAAGAAATGGTGGTGCAACGTAAAGAACTTGGCCGCGGAATCGTCTCCAGGTGTTGAAGATAGCTGCGTTTAAAGCACCAGCAAAAGGACGTTGTCGGTTGGCGCTGAGTGCATATGATGCAACACCCTTCTGAGGTTGAGAGCCTGTGTATGCTACTATCAGCCAACTCTTCCTACTCCTTGCTTAACCCGTATGATTCATCAAGTGTTATCACTTTCCACTGAGATCATCCCCCC
>NGKI01000001.1:3094405-3154716 GCA_002162615.1 Myriosclerotinia duriaeana
CCCTTTTTTTCTTTTCACTAACTCCCCCGTTTGCGTCTTGCTGGGTTCGCGTCGTATGTGTCAAGAGATATGTGCCAAATATTGCTGCGAAAAGGAAGGCCAGGAAATCGTAGGAAAGGCTCTTTAGACATACCCAAGTTACCCCATCCACCAAGGTATCTGTGAGAACAAAGATTAGCATGCCATGCATCTTGAAAATTGTAGCTTTTTCCCCGCGCTCATATATAATTGTCTGGCCACCCGTGAAGACCCGTGAAGATTCTTTCTCATTCACAGCAGGAAGCCTATTAGGAATACTCACTTTCCATACTTTCCAACCTCTCCGTCACCACCAGATCTAAGAATGGAAGTAGGTCTCATTTTGAATAATGTGCGAAATGCCAACTGAAGAATCAATGGGTAGGTACCGGTAGTATTCGCAAAAAACAGAAGTTCTATTATTGTATCTTACCGTAATTCAGAGATGTCGGACATCGGCTCATTATCGCCAAGCCAAATCCATCTATCATCCCTGTCACTACTAGCGCGAAATTCCTCCAAAAATGTCAAGCTGCACCTGCAGTGACGGGAAGGAACCTCAACTCCGCACTGAGCTTCTAGATATCCCGCCTTCGAAAAAGTATACCCGCCCATTTCCATTTCCACCATCCACAAGACAATATTTCAGATGGCGCAATCATTGAATAACCTCTACAAGTTCATCGTTCCCTTGGGAATCGGTGCTGCAGTCGTTCAGAACTCTATATATGATGTAAAGGGTGGCAGTCGAGCAGTCATCTTCGATCGTTTGTCCGGGGTCAAGGAGACAGTCGTCAATGAGGGCACACATTTTCTCATTCCTTGGTTGCAAAGAAGCATCATCTATGATGTACGCACGAAGCCAAGAAACATTTCGACCACAACGGGAAGTAAGGATTTGCAGATGGTCAGCTTGACATTGAGAGTTTTACATAGACCAGAGGTCCAACAGCTACCTAAGATTTACCAGGTTTGTCGCCTCTTCTTACATGGTCGCAAATAGTCGGGGATACTAATATAAAATAGAACTTGGGTCAAGATTATGACGAGAGAGTTCTCCCTTCCATCGGAAACGAAGTTCTCAAATCCATTGTCGCTCAGTTCGATGCCGCTGAACTTATCACCCAGCGTGAAGCAGTCAGCAACCGTATTCGATCAGATCTCCTAAAGCGTGCTCAGGAGTTCAACATTGCACTTGAGGATGTCTCAATCACCCACATGACATTCGGTAAAGAGTTCACTCGTGCCGTCGAACAGAAGCAGATTGCTCAGCAAGATGCCGAGAGAGCGAGATTCATTGTTGAGAAAGCAGAGCAGGAGAGGCAGGCAAACGTTATCCGTGCGGAGGGTGAAGCAGAGAGTGCAGACACTATTAGCAAGGCTGTTGCAAAGGCAGGAGATGGTCTGATCATGATCCGACGAATCGAAGCTAGTAGGGAGATTGCGCAGACGTTGGCAAGCAATCCTAATGTTACTTACCTGCCCGGCGGTGGTGAGGGTGGTAAAGAAGGTGGTGGAAAGTTTTTACTTGGTTTGAGATGATTATGACTATTGGAACCAAAATGGAATGAAATGAAATGAAAAGCGGAAATGGGTCTTCAGTGTACTACTAGGAATTAGGAAATAATAATATCCCCTCTGAGCAGGAAACGTGCCTCCATTCTACTTTTGCCTACCTAGTATGTGCCCTCAGCTATATGTCACTCAAACTTGTGTTCATTTTCTGGTTAGGATCTAAAGTACTAATAACATTGACCTACGCTGTATCAACATCAGACAAGCAAAAGTTGAAATCGATTTGGGGACACTTCCCAAGCATAAGACACACTCTTGCTTGCTTGTTTGCTTACTTCCTTCCAACATAAATCTCGCCTCAACCCCCAAAATGGATTCTAATCCTTCCCACGGTCTCTTCTTTCCTCTCTCACCTTCCCTTTTAAACAACCCCCAGATATTGCAAAATTGAATCATTCTCAAGCCACTCAGGATATCGATTATGCAGTATATATTCACAGTTGTAGATGAACTTTGTTGGAGTTTGCGTCAGTATATCGATATGTTGGTTTCTTGATACAATATATGCAAACATTATTCAATTGCATTATTTCGTGTTAATATATTCCTCATTTATGAAATTTCTTCTCCTGCTCAATAGTATCAGGGCCTTCTTAATACAATAATATATATTAAAAAAAAAAAAAAAAAGTATAAATAAAGAAAAACATTTTAATAATCATTAAAAAAAAAAACTATATTTCTAAATCAAATTATTAAACTATATTAGAATGTGTTTTTACTTGTTATTATTGTTTTTATTACTTTTATATTCGTTTTTTTGGTTTTTATTATTGTGAAAAGTATTTAAAGTTTTATTTGTTTATATTATCTTTTTTGGTTGATACAATTTTGTGATATTTAATAGTTTTTGTATAATTATGTTTATTTTGTTTAATTCTTTTATTGTTTGAAAAAAGCTTAATGTTAATTTTTAAAAGGCTTTTATAATATCATTTAATTATTTTGTATAGTATTTATTATAATTGATAATATTGTATAATAGTATGTTTAATATTTTGTTATCTTTAATATTGAATATGTTTTTAATTTTTGTAATTCTGTTTACTATTTTGTTATTTTTGATGTTATATAATAACTTTTCTTTTTATATTTGGAATTTGATATTGATTAATATAATTATATTAATTATATTGTTAATACTTTTTATTATATTTATTATTTTAATAATTTGTTAAAAATACTTTTTATTATTCGATGTTTTTGTTTTGTTCAAATTTGATTTAAATAATATATTCAATAATTGTAATTTTTTAGTATTAATTTTTTTCCTATTTGTTTTTAATTAGTATTGTTATTTAAAAACCTTTTTTAATTTTTT
Organism: Myriosclerotinia duriaeana; assembly: GCA_002162615.1. Taxonomy (NCBI): domain Eukaryota; kingdom Fungi; phylum Ascomycota; class Leotiomycetes; order Helotiales; family Sclerotiniaceae; genus Myriosclerotinia; species Myriosclerotinia duriaeana. The sequence continues at coordinate 3,097,320 of NGKI01000001.1, forward strand.
TTAAAAATGTTTTTAATATTATTATTATTTGTATTTTTTGATTGTTTTTATTTTTAGAAAATATTTTTAATAACAAAATCTCTTTTAATATAAAAGAATTATAGTTATTTTTTTAAAGATTTAATATTAACAAAAAGGTTTTTATTAATAATACTTTAATCAATGCTATTATATTCAATTATAAATAGTTTAATTTAATTAATGTAATTTTATAGTTTTTATAATATAAAAACTTGTTATTGTATAATATAGTTTTTTTTATTTAAATTTAATTTAATTATTATAATATAAACTTTATTATCTAATAAGATTATAGTTAAACTATATGCTTTCTAATTTTAGTAAATATATTTATTTATTTTAAATGTTTTAGAGTAGTATTTCGTTTGAACTTTAATTATAATTAATGTATTAAAAAGTATAATAATTATATTGAGATTTAGGAAAATATATATAAGAAAATTATTAATATTATATAAATTGTAAAATTATATATCTAATAGTTTTAATAAAACTAATAGATTATATCTTTTTTATTCGTAAACTTTATATAGATTTTCATTTTTGTTTTTTATTTGTTATAACTTGTAAATAAATTTTTACTATTGTTTGCAAATAGTTTTAAATATATTTAAACAATCTTTTAGTATTTTAACTCATTTTGAATAAACTGTTTTAATATTGTAATTAATAATTTATAATATTGTTTAGAAAATATTATATTTAAAAAATTATTAATTGATTATACAAATATTATATAAATTGTTTATAATTATATTATTTAAATTTTCTTTATCATTAATTAAATTTATATTAATATATTCGTAGTAGTAGTAGTAGTAGTAGTAATAGTATTGATTAACGACGGACGGAAAAGGCTTAGGGCCTAGTCCTAGAGACTTCCCGAGGGGTATGGCGTCGTATCTAGCTAGGGGCTTATCTAAAGCTAAATCTAATCTAATAAATCCTTCCAGATCATCTAATTAGTTTAGTATTATAGCTTTAAAAGATAAATCTAAAAAAAAAGTAAACGCCTAAATGAAAAGCTTTTTCTTTATTAATTAAAATAAAACTTAAAGTAATAAAAGCCGTAAAAATCTATATATCAATAACTAAAACAACTAGAATAGAAAATCCAAAAATCAAAATAACAAATAGAATATTATAAACAAAAGAAAACCTTAATATAATTTAATATAAATATATTCAAAATGAGTAAAAAAGAAAGAAAAAAAAGTATAATACTAAATTATTTTAAATAGATTTCAAAGTAGAACTTTATAATGTTTATTAAACTAATTAATTCTAATAAAAACCTTATAAGCTTCGTTAAATATTTGAAGCTTTTTACTATAATAACTGGAAAAGTATTAGATTATTTAAACTATTATTCAAAAAGTCTTTAAGCTTTTCAACAATAAATTAAATACTTAAAAGTTTTTAATTATCTATAAAAGCAATCTATATTAGCTTTAATATATTTAAACTTTCTATAATATCAAGCAAAATTCCTATAAATAAAACAAAGTATTAAAACTCTATAAAATTGATATCCAAAAAGATCAAGTTCAGCAAAAAGCCTAATTTTGTATATAAAGTTTTAGTATAAATATTTTATTGAAAGTTTTTTATTTTCAGTGAATTACTAGCTTTGTTGGGCTGTAAAACAAAGATCCCTGAAAATAAAGCTAATACTATTAATAATAAATTTAAAAACTAAACTAGTATTTTAGATTTGTTTAGCCCTATAATCTGTTAGCTTATTAACTGCCTCATTTCCTTTAATCCTAATGTATCCAAAAGTTCATTGAATTTTAATATTATAAATCTATATAGTATTTTAGTAAGCAAAAAAAACCTATTAAAAAAAACTTAGTATAATATCTCTTAAATACAAAATTATTAAAATATTGTTAATACAAAATTATAAATGTTAAGTTCAAATATTATCAAGTATTCTTATAATATATTAAAGCTTTTTCTAAACATTTATAGTTTTTGTATCAAAAATATAAAAAGTATTATTAATAACTCTTAAGTTTAAATCTATTTGTTTACCGTTTTAGTAAATAGTATAACTATAATTTATAAATTTAATACTACTTTATATTATTTAAATTTATCCGAAAAGATAATAATCTTATTTAAAAGTAAAAAAGCTTATTAATATTTAAATATAATAGATATTGTTTTTATTTATTCTTTTAGTAAAATTTATTCTATAATTTATTATAAAGTGTAAAAAGTATAATATAGGTTTTGATATATTAAAAAAGATTTGAGTTAAATATTGTATTTTAGTTTTAGTAATTTATAAAATTTTTACTTTTCGCTTTCTAATAATAAGCAAAGAAGTAGTTTATTAAACCAAAAAATAAACAGAATTTATTGTCTAAATTTGTAAAGCAAAGTATAGCTTAACTTTTTCGAGTATAACTTTTTCAGAAAGTATACCTAAGTCTTTGAAGAATATAATATTAGATATAATTCTTTATATTAAAAGCATTTCTTTGATTGTTAACGCAAAAGTCTTTTCTAATAATACTATATACTAGTTTATTCTAATACTAATAATAGTTTTGCAATTTGTTTTTAACAATCTAAAAGGTTTTGTTCTTCTAATATACTATATTTTTATTTTATAAGTCAAAAAAGAAACTATATATATTATTATAGCTTTTCTTAAAATAGAAGTAAAAGGATTATTAATAATCTAAGCTAAACTTTTAATATAATAAACTATAATGTAGGCTTTAGCTACTTTTTCTGCAATATAGTATTTGAAGATAAATTTTTGATTAAATTAAACTTTTAGCTATTTAAATATTAGTTATTCATTAACTTTATTTATAATAGTGATTAGTATAATGATTAAGTTTTTATTAATAATATAAACAAAAACATATTTATCTTTTCTTTTAATAAAATAAATTATTTCCAATTTCTTAAAAGCAAAAGCTATTTTGTTTTTAAATTTCTAATATAAAATATTTTTGATTTTTATGAATAAAGATTTGGTATTATAATTAAAAGTAAAGAATGTTTTATAAAAACATAAATCGTTAATATATTTGAAGTACAATATAGTATTTTAAGCTATGAACTTTATTACATATAATATATATAATACAAAAAATAATAGTAAGTTTTGCAAAGTTTTATATATTACTTTATAATTAAAAGTTGTTAAATTCTTTAATTAAATTTATATATATTTTTCAATAAAAAAAGAATTAATAAATTTAAAAAAAGTTAAAAGTTAGTTTTACTATATTATTCTTTTTAATCAATATTTTTTAAAAAGTATATTAAATACTTTTTGAATGTATATTATAATCATAATAATTTCAAGGTTTTAAGTTAAAACGGTTTTTACATTATACATAAAGTAAGCTATTAAGTTTATAATTAATCTTTTAGGAAATACTTTATTATACTAAAAACTAAATATATTATTAGTAAGAACTATTTAAGTTAATCTATAGACTATTATTTTTTAAGGCTTTTAAAAACGTAGGATAGTAGTATAATAGATTTCTAAAAGCGGATTAAGAATCTATTCTTTTTCTTTATTTTAAATCTTATAAGAACTTTAACTAGTTTTTAGGTTTAAAGAAAAAAGCTTAGAACTAAGTAGTAAATATATATACTGTATAGAATATATTTAATAGAGTTTTAATACACTTTGAAAAGCCTAATTATAATCCGGTTAATATTTAAGAAGGTATTAGAAACACTTATAATGTTTTGTTTCACTTTTTCCAGGAAAATGGAAGGGTTTTATACAAAAGTATTAAGGTTTTGCTAGTGTTTTAGGGGATTTTAGGCTAAGTTATTTATAGTATTGAATTTATTTAATACTTTTGAGTACAAAGCTTCTACTTTTTTTATAATGTTTTTAATAAAAATACTATTAACTTTTAGAAATAATAATTTTAAGTTAAAGTTTAATTTGTATTAATTAATAACCTTATAAAGTTTTTTGTTATTTTTAATATTATTGATAATGTTTTTCTAATAATTATATTTAATATTTTAAATAGTATTCTAAAAGTTTTTAATTTTATTAAAAATTCTTAAAACTTTGTTTTATATTCTATAAATTCAAAAGTATTTTTTATAAACGTTTTAGTATTTTAAAGTTTATTAAAAAATAGGGTAATCTTATTCTTTGTCAAACTTCCTAATAATCTGTATCGTTAAATTAATTATTATAATAAAGCTATATATATATTCTTCTATATTGCTTTCTATAATTAAAGTTAAAGAATTTTGTGGTTACTTTATACTTATATATACAAAGTCTGAAAACTTGCCTAATTCTATTTTAAGTATTTTGAAATAGTATTATTTTATTATAGTTTTGTTTTTATTTAAAATAGAAATTATTTGTATTTGATAATTGAATTTTAAATGTATATTCTTTTGAATATTAATATATGCAAAAGGAATATTAAAAAAAGTCAGATTTAAAATATATTTAGTTCTGTATATAGGTTTATTAAGGGATTTAATAAAATCCATTTTGTTATTTATAAATCAATAAACAAAATCTATGTTTTTGTATATAAACTGTATACTAAACTTGAACAAATTATACTAGGTATTAAAATCCCTACCAATTAAATAATACAGTAGAAAAGATAAAATCAAAATATAGTTTATAACTTTATCAATAATAAACTATTAATATATATTAAAAATAGCTACATTGTTAATATCAATTTATAAAAAGTTCTTATTATTAATTAAATATTATTATTAAATACAAAAATCTATACTTTTGCAAATATATATTATTATTTTAAACTTAGCAAAACTTTTAAGGTCTTCAAAATCCTAAAAGTTTATCAAAGTATAATAATCATATTTTAAATAGTTTTGGGTTCAAGTATTAGATATAATTTATAGTTTTTGGATACAAATTATATTAATTTTCTATAAATATAAAATAGCAAGAATTGTTGAATAAACAAAGAATTCTTTGTTGATATTAATCCAACTAATTTGAATATCTTTTAGTTAGGCTTATTAATTATAACAAATACTGTTATATTTTTTATATTATATTAATATAAAAGGGAATTGTTAAAGATTATAGTAAATTTATTAATACTATTTGATATTACAATATCAAAATAGTTTGTAGGGTTTATTGTAAAGATTTTGTTTTTAAAAATTCTAAATAATATAATTTTGGATTTAAAAGTAGTATTTAGATTATCTACTCTAGCCTTAAACTTGTAGGCCTAGATTTTGAAAATAGTTTTAAAAGTTTTAAAGCTTTTAGTTTTTAAAATATTTTTAATATTCTTATACACTACAATTATTTATTTTTGTTTACATTTTTCAAAAATAGTATTAATATCTTAACCAAAAGCTAAACTTTGAAACTGTTTATTTATAAACTTTTCTAAAATGTAAACAATTTTGTACAAATTATCACTATATTTGCAAATAATCTCTAACTTTTTACAAATAAGTTAGATTTTTTTGTTGTTTTTATAGGTTAAGATTATTAAATATTTTTAATAATTAAATTCAAAGAAATTATAGCAATTAGTATATTTAAAGTTTTAAAAATAATTAGCTCCTAAAGATCCATTGTATTAATTAATTCTGGTATTGTAATATATATAATAAAAAGGCTTAATATATTTAACAAAATTATAATAGTTTTAGTATTCAAAATTGTAATAATTTAATATAGGTTTTTTTGATAAATTTAGCTATATTATTATAATAAAACAACTTAAAAGAATTTACAAACTTTAAGAAAAAGATAATCTAAATACTTTTTCCGATTAGAAAGTTGATATTGTAATAGGACATTCTATAGCTCATTAGTTTCAAAGTAATTTGAATAATAATCTTTTCTTTAATTAAATCTTTAAAGATTAAAATAATAATATTGTTATAGTTTTGAAGACTAGTTGAAATATTTAAAATAATATAATTAAATTAAACTTTAAACTTTTTAAATCAAAAACTTTAAATATATATAAAATTATTTCAATATTGATTTGTATTAAAAGCTTATCTCAAATCTGGGTATTAGCAAAAGTAATAGCTTAGCTGATAGTAGTAAAAGAAATAAAGGGAATAGATATTAAAATAAATCTATTAATTTGTTGGATTAGATTTTAACAAAAAGCAAAAAGATTTATTTGTTATAATAATAATTGAAGTTTATATCTTACAAAAAGCTTAATATTAATTAATATATCAGTTTTGCTAATATTAAAATAAACTAATATATAGTTTAATATTATACTTTTTGTACTTATAATAAAAAGAAATTTTAAACTATTTCTTAAGCCAATTTTCAAAGTAGTTTTTTTAATATATCTATAAACAAGATAGTAGATTTTAATTTAATAAAAAAAAAATAACTGTATAAATAAAGCAAAATAAAAGCAATTTTATTTAATTCAAAATAATTAAAAACTATTAAAAAATTTACTACTTTTTATAACAATTTATATACAATACTTTAGTTTATATCATCCTTATAAGAAATTATAAATTAGTTTAAGTTAATTACAAAAACAAACAAAATTTCTTTTCTTTTGTTTTTTTTATATTTAACAATTTCAATAACTTTACTAATCGCAGTAACAACGCTATTTGTTATTTTATAACTTTTTACATTAATACAAAAAAAAATTGTTTATTCTATTTGTTTGATATCTTTTAGCAAACTTTTTAATTATAATAAAAAAATTAAAACCATTGTTGAAATATATAAACCTAAAATTCTATAATTAAAGTAGTTTAACAGGGGTAATAGTAGCAATTTGTTTAATTATTATTATTATTGCGAAAGCAATTGCACTAATAAAGATCAACTATATAAAAAAAAATTATCCTAATTGATTTAAACCAGAAATATCAAAAGATACCTTTGATTCGAAATGTTGTATAGAGTTTTTTGAATGATTAATATATTCGTAGATTAGATTTTTGATTATCTTTTTTAGATTAAGTTTAAGGATATATTTTATGATTAATACTTTTAATGTTTAAAGTAATAGCGACAATACGATTAAATTGTTTGTTAATATTCTAATACTTATATTCTTTAAAATTACTATATTCTTTTGTTTGATAGCAATCAATATTATATTTTAAATTAAGTTACAAATACTTTTTAATATATCAATAATATTGTTTTTAATAAAATCTTTTTTTAATTAATTTATTTAATATGATTTTTATTATCATTTATAATTTATTTTTAATATTTTTTTTAATCTTGCTTGGATAAACTATTAATATTATTGAATAAATCTTTTAATATTTTAAAATATCAATTTTATATACTAATATGTTTACATGTTTAAGGATAAAGAAAAGTTTTGTACATTATTGTATTAATGTTTTATTTTTTATTATTAATTATTAAAATTGAATATTTTTTACATAACTAATATTATCTACAATAACAAAAATATTTCCTTATTAGTTTTGATACTTTGCAAATATAAAAGTTCTGTTTTAACAGATTTATAAACTTAGTGTACTTAGAATAGTTATTTTTATATAAAAGATCGAATACTTTTTTATATATTAGATTTAGTATATAAAGTTTTGTTAAACCGTTATTATTATCTATTTTATATAGTAAACTTTTTTTAATTAAAAAAGTAATTTAATTATATTAATATTTAACTTTTCATTTTTTTTCAATTGCTTTTATTACTTTGATTTATATTAGTTTAGCTTTATAACCTTTTATTAAGCCTTTTTAAAACTTATCATTTATTTCTATTAAAATTGTTAAATAGCTAAATAGTTATTGCTTAATATTTTTTATAATTAAAAATAACAATTTTAATTCGTTCAATTTTGTTTTTATCTTATCTTTATCTTTTTTGTAAAGCAATTTAAATAAAGTATTTAAAATCACGTGTTTTTTCTCTACTTTATACCTAATATCTAGATTAAAAATAAAAATAAACTTTGTTGTAAATACTAATTTAAAATTTAACTTTGCTGTAAATGTAGTTATTATAATATCTAACTTTTCTACAATAATAATAAATATACTATAATTTATATAAATAATAACAAAAGGTATTATATTATATTAGATAATCCAATTAATCTTCTTCAAACTTTATATAAAAGTTATTATTTCCAACTTTAACAATCAATATTTTGTTTCTATATTATAAAGTTATTATAATAAAAATAATATTAGTTAAATATTTATTTTATTAAAATATTCTTTTAAAACAATATCTTCTTTAATATAATATAATATAGTATCAATCCTATTTCTTGTACTTTTGATATATTAAAGTCTATAAAAAGTAATTATTGTAAATTAGTATATATTAATATTTATTTTTATTATAAAACTGTTTTAATTTTGTTAAAAGTTACAATTTTTACTTTTAACAATTATTTAAAATTGTTACGAATTGTAAAATTGCATTTTGCTTTTCTTTTATACAAAATACTTTTTAATCATTATATCTTTTTTTTGAATAATTTTATAATTCCTGTATAGCTTTTTACAAATTGTTGAAGATGCTTTATTATATTTAGAAAATGTTTTAAATTTTATAGGTTTTTTGGAAAAGCGATTTTTGATAATACTATTAAACAATTATTAGTATTAAATAGATTACATACATCAATTTTTTTATTTAAAATAATTATCAATACATAATCTAAAAAAGTAGTAGTAATAGTACTAATAATTAACAACAGATGGAAAAAGCTTAAAATCTAGTTCTAAGGATTTTCCAAAAGGTATAGTATTGTATTTAGTTATGGGCTTATTTATAATTAAATTTAATCTACAAATCCTTTTAAATTATATAGATAATTCAATTGTATAACTTTAGAAAATAAATCTAAAAAAAAGTAATTCAAATAAAAAACTCTTTTTTTACTAATTAAAATGAAGTTTGGATCATTTAAAGATTAAAGGGGTTATATATTAATAGTTGAGTAGTTGGGTTATGTATATAAAAGATTTAAGGATTAAATCTAAATAGAAAATTATAATAGAAATCTGTTTTTAATATAGTTTAATATATATATACTTTACAAAGAAAAAAAAGAAAAATGAGAATAAGTGTAATTGAATTATTTTGAATGGATTTTAAAGTAGAATTTTATAATATTTATTAATTTGGTCAATTTAAATAAAAGCTTTATAAACTTTGTTAAATATTTGTAGCTTTTTATTATAATAAAGAGAGAAGTATTGAATTGTTTAAATTATTATTTAAAAAGTTTTTGGGTTTTTTAGTAATGTATTAAATATTTAGGTACTAGTATTTTAAATCAATTGCAAAAGTAGTTCAAATTAGCTTTAATATATTTAAAAAAAAATTATAATATTAAGTAAAGTTTTTATAAGTAAAACAAAGTATCAGAATTTTGTAAAGTTGATATTTAAGGAGGTTTAGTTTAGTTGAAAGTTTAATCTTATATACAAAGTTTTAATGTAAATATTTTTTTGAAAGTTTGTTATTCTTAATAAGCTATTTATTAGCTTTGCTAAACTACAAAGCAAAAATCTTTGAAAATAGATTCAATTCTGCTAATAGTAGATTTGAAAACTAAATTATTATTATAGGTTTGTTTGATATTATACTAGTATTGAATATAAAGATTTACGTTTTTACAAATATATATTATTGTTTTAAGTTTAGCAAAACTTTTGAAAAATTTAAAAATTTTAAAAATCAATTAGAATATAGTAATTGTATTCTAAATAGTTTTGAATTCAAATATTAATTATAGTTTATAATTTCTAAATACAAATAATATTAATTTTCTATAAATATTAAATATTAAAAATTATTAGATAGATAAAAAGGTTTTTATTGATATTAGTTTGACTAATTTAAATATTTTTTAATTAAGCTTGTTATTGTAATAAATGTTATTATATTTTTTATATTATATTAATATAAAAGAAAATTGCTAAAGATTGTAAGAATTCTGAAACCTACTCGTCGCACACCGTAACGTTTTGTAAAAAAATTATTGCAAAAACTACGTTTTCTTATATAAATTTAAGAAATTCATAACTTTCGCAATATTTAATATTTTTTTGATATTTTTTAATATGACTATTTAAAAATCTATACATTATATAAAAAATGGAACTGATTATTTTTAATCAATTTTGTTGGAAGGTTATTAAAGTTTGAAGTTGAAGATTTCAAATTTTTTAATTTTTAACGCTTTTCCTATACAAATTAAACAAAATTTTCGAAAAAAAAACTAAATTTCAACTTTAAACTTATATAACTTTTAAATAAAATTAGCTTATTTTGTATATACTTCTACTAATTAAATATTATAATAATTAAACTTTTTTCATTTCATTTGATTATATAATTAGTTAACAAGAGTATAAAAACTTGATAAAATCAAGGTTTTAAGTACAAAAGCATTACATATGCGATAAGTAAGTCCTAATCTCTTAACAAGTTTATCAATATTATTTAATATTATAGTATCAAAACAATTTGTAGAGTTTATTATAAAAGTTTTAAGTAATATAATTTTTGATTTTAAAATGATTTCTGAGTTGTTAGTTTTAAAGGTTTTAGGTTTATAGGGCTGGGTTTTAAAAACAATCTTAAAGGTTTTAGAACTTTTAATTTTAAAATGCTTTTAATATTTTTATATATTATAATTATTTGTTTGTGCTTATATTTTTCAAAGATAATATTAATATTTTGGCTAAAGGTTAAGTTTTAAAGTTGTTTGTTTATAAGTTTTTTTAAGATATAAATAATTTTGTATAAGTTATTATAATATTTGTAAATAGTATTTAATTTTTTACAAGTAAGTTTAACTTTTTTATTATTTTTATAAGTTGAAGTTGTAAAGTATTTTTAATAATTAAATTCAAAGGAGTTATAATAATTAGTATACTTAAAGTTTTAAAAGTAATTAGTATTTGAGGGTTTGTTATATTAATTAGTTTTGATATTATAATGTATATAGTATGAAGGACTAATACATTAAGTAAAGTTGTAATAGCTTTAGTATTTAGGATTACAATGGTTTAATATAAATTTCTTTTTAATAAATTTAGCTGTATTATCATCATAAAATGGTTTGAAAAGGGTTATAAGTTTTAAAAAGGAGATAATCTAAATGCTTTTTCTAGTTAGAAAATTGATATTATAATAAAATATTTTATAGTTTATTATTTTTAAAGTAATTTAGGTAATAATCTTTTTTTTTAAATCTTTTTTAAAAGTTAAAATAGTAGTATTATTACACTTCTGAAAATTGGTTAAAATATTAAAAACAATATAATTAAACTAGATTTTAGGTTTTTTTAAGCTAAAAGCTTTAAATATACACAAGATAATTTCAAGATTGATTTGTATTAAAAGTTTATTTTAAATTTAAATATTAGTAAAAGTAATAATCTAGTTAATAACAATAAAGAAAATAAAAAGAATAAATGTTAAAGTAAATCCATTAATCTATTCGATTAGATTTTAGTGGAAAGCAAAAGAGTTTGTTTATTACAATGATATTTAAAACTTATATTCATAAAAAATTAATGTTTTAATTTTATTAATACTAAAGTAAACTAACATATAATTTGTAAATAATATTATGCTTTTTTTTGTAATAAAAAAGAATTTCAAATTATTTTTCATATTGATCTTGAAAATAGTTTTTTTTAATATATTTGCAAATAAAGTAACAGATTTTGATTTAATAGATTTGAAAAAAAAATTATATAAATAAAGTAGAAGAAAAATAGTTTTTTTTAATTTAAAATGATTAACAACTATTAAAAAATTTATTACTTTTTATAATAATTTATATACAATATTTTAATTTATATATTTAAACGATAATTGTATTTGTTATTAGAAAAAGAAAAATATATAATCAATTATTATAATACATTTGCATTTTTATATTATATATAAATTTTTTAGGTAATAGTATCAAGTATATATTAATTATTATTTGGTTTTTAAGATTTTGTATATTTATAACAATGCAGACTTTCTTTTTCTTTTTCTTTTTAATTAGTTTTAATTTATTAATATTTTAGAGCTTTTTTTTATATTTTTTAATATTCTTTTAACTTTCTTTTATACTTTATTTTCCAATCTAAATATAGCTTTATTATTAATTAATATTACTCGGAAAATTTAACAAATTTTATATCGTTTTAAGGGTTTATAGAAAACTTTTCAATAATTTCACGAATTCTATTATAATATATTTATTTTTATATATTATTGCTTTTATTAAATAAACTATTTTGTTTATACTAGTATTAAAAACATTTTCTAATATTATTATGATTAATTATAATAGATTTTTAATAACTAAATCAATTATTTTCATTAAAATCGAAATCTATTAATATATTCATTATCGAATTTGTTAGTAAATAAACTTGCTTAGTAAAATCGTTTCAAATTAATATAACTAAAAAATCAATATCGTATTTATATACAAGTATATATAAAATTAATAATGTTTTTTCTTAATTTAAATAATACATTTTTATCTTTATCTTTTGCTATATAATAAATTGTAATAAGAATTGATTAGCTTATTATTACAATTATTAATTCCAAAGATTTTATTACAAAGTATCTCTAATCTAAATCTTATATAACACTAATAATTAAAACTACCTTAGTAGGGGGTGCGGGTTTCAAAACACAGTAATTTAGTAATAATATAAAAGCTTTTACACAAAACCTCGCAAAACGCTATATCTAAATAAAGCAAAAAGGAATACTGTATTATATATCTTATTTAATAATTTCGATATTTTAGTATAGGAGATAATATAATATACTATATATATATACTTTATGATTTGTTTTATATAATAATTATAATTGTAAATAGTTTACTAGTATATTATTTAAATCGTTGAATGTAGTAGTAGTAATAGTAGTATTGATTAACAACGGACGGAAAAGGCTTAGAGCCTAGTCCTAGGGATTTCTCAAGGGGTATAGCGTTGTATCTAGCTAGGGGTTTATTTAAAGCTAAATCTAATTTATAAATCTTTCTAGATTATATAATTAGTTCAATATTATAGCCTTAAAAAACAAATCTAAGAAAGGATAAAGACTTAAATAAAAAGCTCCTCCTCCGCCAATTAAAATAGAGCTTAAAATGGTAGAAACTGTAATAGTCTATACATCAGTGGTTTAAAGCAGCCGGGGTATATGTATGAAAAATTCAAGGATTTAAGGATCTTTTTTGGAGAGTTATACAAAGGGCTGTAGACAAAAAAAAACCTCGATATAGTTTAATACAAATATACTTGAAGGAGCAAAAAAAGAAAAAAAAAAGAAAAAGGGAGGGGAAGAAAATATAATGCTAAACTATTTTAAGCAAATCCTAAAGTAGAATTTTATAATCTTTATTAAATTAATTAATTTTAACAGAAACCTTATAAACTTTGCTAGGTATTTAAAGTTTTTTGCCAAAATGGTTGGGAAGGTATTGGGTTATTTAAATTATTATTCGAAAAGCTTCTATATTTTTTAATAGTGAATTAAATGTTTTAGTATTTTAAACTATTTATAAAAACAATTTATATTAGTTTTAATATGTTTAAACTTTCTATAATACTAAACAAAATCCTTATAAATAAAACAAAATATTAAAACTTTGTGGAGTTGATATTTGGGAAGGTTAAGTTTAATAAAAAGTTTAATTTTATATATAAAATTTTAATATAAATATTTTATTAAAAGTTTATCATTTTTAATAAACTATTAATTTTATTAGATTGTAAAACGAAAATCTTTGAAAATAAAGCTAATATTATTAATTATAAATTTAAAAATTAAATTAATATTTTAAATTTATTTTGTCTTATAATTTATTAGTTTATTAACTATTTTGTTTTTTTTAATTCTAATATAATTAAAGGTTTATTGGATTTTAATATTATAAACCTGTATAGTATTTTAATAGGTAAGAAAAGTTTATTAAAAAAAGTTTAATATAATATTTCTTAGATATTAAATTATTAAAATATAATTAATACAAAATTATAAATATTAAATTCAAATATTATTAAGTATTTTTATAATATATTAAAATTTCTCTTAAGTATTTATAACTTTTATATTAAAAATATATAAAATACTATTAATAGTTTTTAAACCTAAGTTTATTTATTTGTTATTTTAATAAATAATATAATTATAACTTATAAATTTAATATTATTTTTATATTATTCAAATCTATCCAAAAAGATAATAATTTTATTTAAAAATAAAAAAGTTTATTATTACTTAAATATAATAAATACTATTTTTTTATTAATTTTTTTAATAAAATTTATTTTATATCTTATTATAAAATATAAAAAATATAGTATAAACTTTAATATATTAAAAAAAATTCGGGCTAAATATTATACTTTGGTTTTAACAGTTTGTAAAGTTTTTGCTTTTTACCTTTTAATAATAAATAAAAAAGTGATTTGTTAAATTAAAAAATATATAAAATTTATTATCTGAATTTATAAAACAAAACATAGCTTAATTTTTTTAAATATAATTTTCCCAAAAAGTATATTTAAATCTTTAAAAAGTATAGTATTAAATATAATTCTTTATATTAAAAATACTTTTCTGATTATTAATATAAAAGTTTTTTTTATTAATATTATATACTAACTTATTTTAATATTAACTATAATTTTATAATTTATTTTTAATAATCTAAAAGGTTTTATTTTTTTAATATATTAAACTTTTGTTTTATAAATTAAAGAAAAAATTATATATATTATTATAGCTTTTTTTAAAACGAAAATAAAAAGACTATTAATAATTTAAATTAAATTTTTAATATAATATATTATAATATAGGTTTTAATTACTTTTTTTGTAATATAATAATTAAAAGTAAATTTTTAATTAAACTAAACTTTTAACTATTTAAATGTTAATTATTTTTTGGTTTTATTTGTAATAATAATTAATATAATAATTAAATTTTTATTAACAATATAAATAAAGGTATATTTGTTTTTTTTTAATTAAATAAATTATTTCTAATTTTTTAAAAACAAAAATTATTTTATTTTTGATTTTCTAATATAGAATGTTTTTGATTTTTATGGATAAAAATTTGATATTATAGTTTAAGGTAGGGGATATTTTATATAAATATAAATTGTTAATATATTTAAAATACAAAGTAATATTTTATATTATTAGTTTAATTAAGTATAATATATAAAGTATAAGGGATAATAATAAATTTTGTAAAGTTTTATATATTATTTTATAATTAGAAGTTATTAAATTTTTTAATTAAACTTTTATTTATCTTTTAATAAAAAAGAAATTAATAAATTTAAAAAAAACTAAAGATTAGCTTTATTATATTATTCTTTTTAATAAATGTTTTTTAAATAATATGTTAAATACTTTTTGAATATTTATTATAATTATTATAATTTTGAAATTTTGGGTAAAAATTGTTTTTATATTATATATAAAATTAGTTATTAAATCTATAACTAATTATTTAGGGAAAGCTTTTTTATACTAAAGATTAAGTATTTTGTTTATAAAAACTATTTAAACTAATTTACAAATTATTATTCTTTTTAATCCTTTAAAGATATAAAAAAACAACATAATAAATCTTCAAAAGTAGACTAAAAATTTTTTTTTTTTTTATCTTAAAAATTATAACGATTTTAATTAACTTTTAAATTTATAAAAAAAAGTTAAAAGTTAAATAATAAGTATATATATTTTATAAAATATATTTAATAAAGTTTTAATATATTTTAAAAAGTTTAATTATAATTTAATTAATATTTAAAAAAATACTAGAAATATTTATAATATTTTGCTTTATTTTTTTTAAAAATATAAAAAGGTTTTATATAAATGTATTAAAGCTTTGCTAATATTTTAAAAAATCCTAAACTAGATTATCTATAATATTAAATCTATTTAGTACTTTCGAGTACAGTATCTCTGCTTTTTTTATAATGTCTTTAATAAAAATACTGTTAATTTTTAAAGGGGGTAATTTAAGGTTAGAATTTAGTTTGTATTAGTTGATGATTTTGTAAAGTTTTTTATTGTTTTTTACATTATTGATAATGCTCTTTCAATAATCCCGTTTAATATTATATATAATATTTTAGAAATTTTTAGTTTTGTTAGAAATCTTTGAAACTCCATTTTAGGTTTTACAAGCCTGGAAATGTTTCTTATAAGTTTTTTAGTAAATCAGAATCTATTAGAAAACAAAATAACCTTATTCTCTATTAAACTTTCCAATAATTTATATCGCCAAGCTAATTATAATTATAAAGTTCTATACGTATTCCTCTATATTACTATTTATAATTAAATTTAAAAGGTTCTGTAATCGTTCTATATTTATACATACAAAATTAGAAAACCTGCCTAACTTAATTTTAGAAACCCTAAAGTAATATTAATTTAATATTATTTTGCCTTTACTAAATATAAAAATAATTTATATTTTATAATTGAATTTTAAATACATATCCTTATACATATTAATACATACAAAAAGAATATTAAAAAAGATTAAATCCAGGATATACCCAATTTTATAAATAGATTCGCTAAATATATTAATAAAATCTATCCTGCTATTCGTAAATTAGCAAACAAAATCTACACCTTTGTAAATAAACTATATATCAAACTCGAACAAATTATATTAAATGTTAAAATCCCCGCTTATTAAGTAATACAATAAAAAAGATAAAGTTGAAATGTAGTCTATAATTTTGTTAATAGTAAATTATTAATAAATATTAAGAATAGCTATATTGTTTATATTGATTTATAAAAGATTTCTATTATTAATTAAATAATATTATTAAATATAAAAGCCTATACTTTTACATATATAAATTATTACTTTAAATTTAAAAAAACTTTTAAAGTCTTCAAAATCTCAAAAGTTAATTAAAGTAAAGTAATTATACCCTAAATAATTTTAAATTTGGATGTTAATTATAATCTATAATTCTTAAATATATATTATATTGATTTTCTATAAATATAATATAACAAAAATTATTAAATAAATAAAAAGTTTTTTATTAATATTAATCTAACTAATTTGAATATTTTATAATCAAATTTATTAATTATAATAAATATTATTATATCTTTTATATTATATTAATATAAAAAAAACTTATTAAAGATTGTAGTTAATTTATTAATATTATTCGATATTATAATATTAAAGCAATTTATAAGATTAACTATAAAAATTCTATTTTTAAAGGTTTTAAAAAGGATTGTTTTATAAAACTTATTTTTAAAAACGGTTTTAATGGTTTTAATAGTATTTTTAATCTTTAAAGTACTTTTAGTATTTTTATACATTATAATAGCTTGTCTGCATTTGTATTTTTCAAGAATAATATTAATATTCTAATTTATAATTAAACTTTAAAACTATTTATTTGCAAATATTACCAAAGTATAAATAATCTTATATAAACTATTATTATATTTCCAAATAATATTTAGCTTTTTATAATTAAGTTTAACTTTTTTATCATTTTTACAAATCGAAGTTATTGAATATTTTTAATAGTTGGATTTGAAAGAATTATAATAGTTAATATATTTAAGATATTAAAAGTAGTTGGCTTTAAAAAGCCCTTTAATATTAATTAATTTTAATATTATAATATATATAGTAAAAAAGTTTTATATATCTAATAAGATTATAGAATTCTTAATATTCAAAATTGTATTAATTTAAAGTAAACTTTTTCCTAATAAATTTAATTAAATCATTACAACAAAATAGTTTGAAAAAGCTAATAAACTTTAAAAAAAAAATAATCCATATATTTTTCCTAATTAAAAAGTTAATACTATAATACAATATTTTATAGTTTATAAATTTCAAAATAATTTGAACAATAGTTTTTTCTTTAATTAACTTTTTAAAAGTTAAAATAATAATATTATTATAATTCTAAAAACTAACCGGAATATTAAAAACTATATAATTGAACTAGATTTTAGGCTTTTTTAAGCTTAAGATATTAAATATATATAAAATTATTTTAATATTTATTTATATTAATAATTTATCCCGAATCTAAATATTAACAAAAGTAATAGCTTAATTAATAATAATAAAGAAAATAGAAAAAATAAAAACTAATATAAATCCATTAATTTGTTAAATTAAACCTTAACAAAAAGCAACGTTTCACAGTATAATTGCTCAACTCTATACAACATTTCAAATCAGAGGTATCTTTTAATATTTCTAACTTAAATCAATTAGAATAACCATAATTATATTTTTAATAACTTTTTGATTGACACTATCTATTAGTACAATTGTTTTTGCGGCGATAGTAATGGTTAAATAGGTTATTACTTTTGTTAAACTTTTTTAAATATAGAATTTAGGGTTTATATATTTCAACAATAATCTTAACTTCCCCATCACAATAAAAAAAAGATATCAAATAAAAATAAATAACTTTTTATTTTCTTATATTAATATAGAAAATAGTAAAACAATAAACAATATTATTATTGCTATTAACAAAATTATCAAAACTGCTAAACGTAAAGAAAATAAAAAAAAAAAGATTTTACTTATTTTTATAACTAGCTTAAACCAATTTGTTACTTTTTATAAAAATAATATAAACCAAAGTATTGTATACAAACTATTACAAAAGATTATTAACTTTTTAATAATCTTTAATTATTTTAAATCAAAAGAAGTTGTTTTTATTCTGCTCTATTTATACAATCATTTTTTTTTCAAATCTATTAAACTAAAATTCATTACTTTATTCGCAAACATATTAAAAACTTTAAAAAACTTGAAAATATTTATTACAAAAACAAGGAGTGCAATATTATTTATAAGTTATACTTCAACCCACTTCAGTATTAATAAAACTAGAATATTAATTAATATTAGGCTTTTTGCAAAATATAAACCTCAAACTTTACTATAACAGGCAGATTCTTTTACCCTCTATCAAAGCCTAATTCGATAAATTAGTAGACTCATATTAATCTTTATTCTTATTATTTTATTTACTACTATTAACTAAATAATTATTCTAATTAATATTTAGATTTAGAATAAATTATTAATATAAATTAATATTAAAATAATTCTTTATATATTTAATATTTCTAATTTAAAAAAACCTAAAGTTTAATTTAATTATACTATTTTTAACATTTCAATTAATTTTTAGAATTATAATAATATTACTATTTTAACCTCCAAAAGTTTAATTAAAAAAGAAATTATTGTTTAAACAACTTTAAAATTTGTAAACTATAAAATATCACATTATAATATTAATCCCCTAACTAGAAAAGGTATATAAATCATTTTCTTTCTAAAGCTTATAAACCCTTTTAAACTATTCTATTATAGTAATACAATTAAATTTATTAAAAAAAAGCCTGCTCTGAGCTGATATAATTTTAAATACTAAAAATACTATAATTTTGCCTATTACACAAAGCCCCCCCACTGCATACACTATAATATTAAAATCGATTAATACAAAAAACCCTTTAAAGTCAATTACTCCCAAAACCCTAAATATACTAATTGTTATGGATTTTTTGAATTTAATTATCAAAAATGCCCGGTAGCTTTAACCCACAAAAACGATAAAGAAATTAAACTTAATTATAAAAAACTAAACATTATTCAAAAACATAAGGACAGTTTGTATAAGATTATTCACATCCTAACAACATTTGCAGACAAATAGTTTTAAAGTTTAATTGTAGGTTAAAATATTAATATTATTTTGGAAAAATGTAAGTGTGGATAAATTGTTATAGTGTATAAGATTGTTAAAAATATTTTTAAAATTAAAGATATTACTAAAACCCCCAAAACCGTTTTTAAAAGTAAGCTTTGTAAAACAATTCTATTCAGAACCTTTAAAAATAGAACTTTTATAATAAACCCTACAAATTACTTTAACACCATAATATCAAATAGTATTAACAAATTAGCTATAATCTTTAATAATACCTTTTTATATTAATACAATATAAAAAGTATAATAATATCTATTATAACTAATAAGTTTAATTGTAAAATATTTAAGTTAGTTAAACTAATATTAGTAAAGGATTTCTTATTTATTCAACAATTTTTGCTATATTATATTTGCAGAAAATTAATATAGTTTATATTTAAAAGCTATAAATTATAACTAACATTTAAACTTAAAACCACTTAGGATACAATTACTTTACCCCAATTAACTTTTAGGATTTCAAAAACCTTAAAAGCCCCTCTAAACCTAGGATAATAATATATATACACAAAAGTACAAGCCTCTATATCCAACAATATTGCCCAATTAATAGTAAAAATCTTCTATAGATTAATGTAAATAACATAACTATTTTTAATACCTACTAACAGCCCATTATTAATAAAGTTATAGATTATATCTCAACCCTATCCTCTCTACTACATTGTTTGGTAAATAGAGATTTTAATATTTAATACAATCTATTCGAGCCCGGTATACAATCTATCCATAAAAATACAAACCTTACCTGCTGGTTTGTGGATAGTAGGATAGATTTTATTAATATACTTAGCAAATCCATTTATAAAGTTAGGTATATTCTAAATTTAACTTTTTTTAATATCTTCTTTATACATACCAATATTTAAAAAAATATGTATTTAAAATTTAACCATAAAATATAGGTAATCTTTATTCCAAATAAAAAAAAAACCACATTAAAATAATATTATTTCAAAATATTTAAAACTAAACTAAACAAATTTGCAGATTTTGTTTATGTAGGTATAAAACGATTACAAAGTTTTTTAATTTTAATTTCAAATAACAATATAAAAAAGTATATATATAATTTTATTATTATAATTAGTTTAACAATATAAATCATCAAAAAGCTTGATAAAAGATAGGGTTACCCTGCCCCTTAATAAACCTCAATTTATTAAAACACTTATAAAAAATATTTTTAAGCCTGTAAGGTATAAAACAAAACCTCAAAAATCCTAAATAAAATCAAGAACTTTTAGAATACTATTTAAAACATTAAATAAGATTATTAGAAAAATATTATTAATAATATTAAGAATAATAAAAAACTTTACAAAGTTATTAATTAATGTAAGTTTGGTTTTAACTTAAAATTATTACCCCTAAAAGTTAACGACATTTTTATTAAAAATACTATAGAAAAGGCAAAAGCACTATACTTAAAAATACTAAATAGATTTAGTATTGTAAACAACCTGGTTTAGGATTTTTTAGAGTATTAATAGGGCTCTAACACCCTCATATAAAACCCCTTTGTTTCCCTTAAAAAAGTAAAACAGAATATTATAAACGTTTCTAGTATTTTTCCAGGTATTAACTAAGTTATAATTAGGTTTTTCAAAATATATTAAAACTCTATTAAATATATACTACAAAGTATATACATCTATTACTTAATTTTAAGCTTTTTTCTATAAGCTTAGAAATTGGCTGAAATCGCTATAATACTAAAAATTAAGAAAAAAAATAAATCTTCGATCCACTCCTAAAAACCCATTGTATTACTTTTCTGCGTTTTTAAAAGCCTTAAAAGGATAATAGCCTATAAATTAACCTAAATATCTTTTACCAATAATATACTAAACCCTTAACACAATAAAACACTCCCTAAAAAATTAACTATAAATTTAATAGCTTACTTTACATATAATATAAAAACCACTTTAGTTTAAAACCTTAAAGTTATTATAATTACAATAAATATCCAAAAAGTATTTAACATGTTATTTAAAAAACATTTACTAAAAAAGATAATATAACAAGGTTAATCTCTAACTCTCCTAAAGTTTATAGATTTTTTCTTTATCAAAAAATATATAAAAATATATTTAGAAAACTTAATAACTCTTAATTATAAAATTATTTATAAGATTTTACAAGGTTTACCATTATCCTTTATATTTTATATATTATATTTAGCAAAATTAATAGTTTAGAATACTATATTATATTTTGGGTATACTAATAATTTATACTTTTATAAAGTATTCTTTATTTTAGACTACAATATCAAATTCTTATTCATAAAGGTTAAAAATATTTTAAATTAAAGTTTTAAAAATAAAATAGCTTTTGTTTTTAAAAAGCTAAAAATAATTTATTTAATTAAAAAAAAGGGAGAATACATTTTTATTTATATTATTAATAAAAACTTTATTATTATATTAATTACTATTGTGGATAAAATCGAGGAATAGTTAATATTTAAATAATTAGGGATATGGTTTAATCAAAAGCTTACTTTTAAACACCATATTGTAGAAAGAATTATCAAAACTTATATTATAGTATACTATATTAAAGGCTTAACTCGAACTATTAATAGGCCCTCTACCTCTGCTTTATAAAAAGCGGTGATAACCTGCATTGTACCCTTTCTAATCTATAAAACAAAAACATAGTATATTAAAAAAAAGAAACTCTCTAAGTTGTTATATATTAGCTGTGAAACTATTATTAATACCAAAATAAATTAGTATATAACACTATTAAAAAAAACCTTTATATTAGCAATCAAAAAAATACTTTTAGTTTAAAAAACTACATTTAATATTATATTCTTCAAAAACTTGGGTATACTTTTTAAAAAAGCTATATTAGAAAAGGTTAAACTATATTTTGCTATACAAATCTAAATAGTAAATTCTAATTACTTTTTAATTTAACAAATAATTTCTTTGCTTATTACTAAAAAACACAAAACAGAATTCTTTTAGATTATCAAAACTAAAATACAGCGATTAATATAGATTTTCTCTAAAATATTAAAATCTATATTCTACCCCCTACATTTTATAATAGATTGTAAAATAAATCCTATTAAAAAAATCAATAAAAAAACTATATTTACTATATTTAAAGATTAGTAGGCTTTTTTGCTTTTTAACGAAGTTATTATTTTCTTAAATAAATCAAAGCAATATAATAATAGTATTAAATTTATAAACTATAAATATACTATTTATTAAAACAAAAAATAAATAAACTTTGATTTAGAGGTTATTAATAATATTTTTTATATTTTTAATATAAAAGTTATAGGGGCTTGGAAAGGATTTTAATATATTATAAAAATACCTAATAACATCTAAACTTAATACTTTTGGTTTTGTATTAATAATATTTTAATTATTTAATACCTAAAAAGTATTATACTAAATTTTTTTTAATAGGCCTTTTTTGTTTATTAGAATACTATACAGATCTATAATATTAAAATTTAATGGGCTCTCGGATACATTAGAATTAAAGGAAATAAAACAATTGATAAACTAATGGATTATAATATTAAACAAGCCTAAAATATTGGTTTAATTTTTAAATTTACTATTAACAAAATTAAATTTATTTTTAAAGAACTCTAATTTTTAATTTAGTAAAGCTAGTAACTCACTAAAAGTAACAAATTTTTAACAAGATATTTACACTAAAACCTCACATATAAAATTAAACTCTCAGTTAAACTTAACCTTTTTAAACACCTATTTCATTGAGTTTTGGCGTTTTGTTTCATTTACAGAGATTTTGCATAATACTATAGAAAATTCAAACACATTGAAACCAATTTAAATTGCTTTTGCAATTAATTCAAAACATTTGAACACTTAATTTATTACCAAAAGACTCAAAGACTCTTTAGATAATAACCTAAACAACCTAATACACTTTTTGCTATTATAACAGAAAGCCTTAAATATTTAATAATACTTATAAAGTTTCTATTAGAACTAGTTAGTTTAATAGATATCATAAAATTCTACTCTAGGATTTATCCAAGATAGTTCAATACTATCTTTTTTTTCTTTTCTTTTTCTCTTTCTTCTCTTTACCTTTTTGAGTAAATTAGTATTAGTATATATTGAGTTTTTTTTTTGTCTACAATATTCTACATAACTTTTTTAAAAAAATTCTTTAGATTTTTTATATATATACCCCAGCTGTTAACTATTAATATATTAGCTTTTTAATCCTCACTACTTTAAACTCTATCTCAACCAATAAAAAAAGAACTTTTCATTTGGGTTTCTTTATCCCCTTTTTCAAATTTGTCTTCTAAAACTATAATACTAAACTAATTATATAATTTAAAAGGATTTATAAATTAAATTTAGATTTAAATAAACTTTTAACTAAACACAACACTATACCCCTCAAAAAATCTTCAGGATTAAGCCTTAAGCTTTTTTTGTCCGTCGTTAATCAATACTACTACTACTATTTAATAAAAAGCAAAAAGGTTTACTTATTACAAAAATATCTATAGTTTATATTTTACAAAAAATCTAATATCTATTAATATTCCAATTTTATTAATATTAAAGTAAACTAAAGTATAACTTATAGATAATATTATACTCCTTGTTATTATAATAGAAAAAGATCCTATATTTTTTGAGCTAATTTTTAAAATATTTTTTAAAACTTCTGCGAACAAGGTAATAGATTTTAATTCAATAGATTTAAAAAAAAGGTAGTTGTATAAATAAAGCAAAATAAAAGTAATTTTATTTAATTTAAAATAATTAAAAATTGTTAAAAAGTTGACTATTTTTTATAATAATTTATAGGTAATACTTTAGTTTGAATTATTTTTGTAGAAAACAACAAACTAATCTAAATTGATTATAAAAGCAAATAGGATTTTTTTTCTTTTGTTTTTCTTATACTTAGTGATTTCAATGGCTTTATTAATCGTAACAATAGCACTATTTATTATCTTACTATTTTTTATATTAATACGAAAAAAAGATAAATTATTTATTTTGCTTGTTTAATATCTCTTAACAGTTTTTTTAATTATAATAAAAAAGCCAAAACTATTGTTGAAACATATAAACCTAAAATTCTGTAATTAAAATAGCTTAGCAAAAGTAACAACCTGCCCAATTATTATTATTACTGTAAAAGTAATTATATTAATAAACAGAATTGATTGAAAGTTTGTTAAAATTATCCTAATTGATTTAAACTAGAAATATTAAAAGATACCTCTGATTCAGAATATTGTATAAAGTTAAGCGATAGATTGATATATGAATCGTTGAATGTAGGAAATTGTATAAAAAGTTCAATTATATCAAATTTTTATTTGTATAAAGCTTTGAAATTGTTTTAATAATAGTATTGTATAAAAAGTGTTTTTGTATAAAGGGTATTGTTGTATAAGAAATGTATTTTGTATAAAAAATATATTTTGTATAAAAAATATATTTTATATAAAAGATATATTTTGTATAAGAGGTATATATTGTATAAGAAATATATTTTGTGTAAACAAACAAAATTATATAAGAGGTGTATTTTGTATAAACGAATAAAACTATATATAAGGTATAATTTATATATCCAACAATAACTATATATACAAATAAGATTGTAAACGGTTATTTAAATTGTATTAGCTATTAGCGTTAATTGCTAGTCATTAGCTGTTAGTTTCTAGTTCCTAGTTCTAGCCCTTAGCTTTTAGCATTTGAATTATAGAATTATATAACTATTGACTTATTAATCTACTAATTTATTGAATAACTATTTAATTATCGAATTACTGAACTATTGAACTATTAAACTATTATTAAACCATTAAACTATTGTTGAACTACTAAACTATCGAATTTTTATATAAATTTAATCTTTGTTTAGTTATATTCTATAAATGTTCCTTTAATGAATAATACTATCTATATACTCTGAAGAATAATATTTAGTAATCTAATTAGTATCCATTCTATAATATTCTTTAATTTGAATATTGAAAAATTAAAATTTTGTTTCTGTATTTTAGTATAGAATATATATTGAAAATAAAAAAAGATTTGTAAAGTATTTGTTAATTAGTATATAAAAAAACTTATAATTTATCTAATATATTAAATCTTTGCAATTGAATTTTAATATATAATAAAATCGTTTATATTATAAATAATTTTGTATTATATTTCTTTACAAAATAGATAAAATTAGTAAATATAATAAAAATACTAAAACAGATATATAAAGTTCTGAGTAATATAATTATATATGAAAATGAGGCAAAAATAAAGGGATACCAAATAATATAAAAATTAAATATTTTTTAAAAAAAAAAGAAAACTTCGCAATTTTATTAAATTTCTATTATTTTCGAATTGAAAAAAAATAAAAAAAAGATTATATACAAAAATCAATAAAAAAAATAAAAAGATATACATAAAAATTAAAATTTTATTATAAAAAACAAACAAAATCATATACATATTTATATATACAATCTTTTTACATTATTATAAGATACTTTTACTCAAATAACATATATTCATATATCTATATAATTGTATATAAACTATTTTAGAAAAATTTAAAAAAATTTAAAAAGATAATATTTATTTTCTTTTTACAAATAAATAATTGTAAAACAAAGCAAATATTCTTTAATTTAATACAATTAATTATAGTAAACTTAATATAATTAGAATTCTTAAAAATACTATAATTTTTCTCTTCCTTTTTACACTGTTTTGTTTTAATAATATTCATACTATCGTTTTTTATTATAATTTTTTAAAAAATTAATAAATAATACTAGTACTAATAGATATCTTTCTATTAAACTATCAAATCCAAATTGTTTTAGTTAAATATATTTAATAATAATAAACAAATTATTAATCGTTTTGCTTTTTTCTAAAAAAAAATTTTGTTTTATATAATAATAATTTGTTATATATTTTTTGTTTTTAAATTTTTTATGAATAAGTATATAAATATTGATTAATTAATTCTTAAAAATATATTAAATATTTAATATTTAAAAAAAGTTATATTTATATTTGTTTTTCCTTTTTAAAATATTAACATTTATTTATAATATATATTCTAATATTATCCTATTATAATATAAATCAATATATATATTTAATTCATTTACATCTAAAATATATTAAATAAACTTTTTAATATCTAATTTAAAAACTTTTCTCATTAGAATTAATAAAAAAAGTAACATATTAATTAATAAATTAATAAAAATCAAATCTAATTCAATAAATATTATATATTCGTTGAAATATTATATTGATTCTTTTTATTTATAAAACCAATTCCATTTTGAATATTAATTTGATTTCCAAAAATAATTGTTTTTTTAGAAATAGCTACTTTTTCAAAAATAATTGCCCTTTTAAAAGTAACTACACTTCTAAAAGTAACTACATTTTCAAAAGAAGTTATTATTTTAAAAGTAGTTATTATTCTAAAAATAACTACTATTCTAAAAGTAATTACTATTCCAAAAGTAATTATTATATCAAAAGTGGTTGCTTTTTTAAAATAACTATTCTTCCAAAAATAACTGTTTTTTTAAAAGTAATTACTCTTCAGAATTTTAATTGATATTTTTAATAGTTATTATATATAACTTTTAAATTTGTTATCAAAAATAATTTTTTTTAAAATAACTTTATTATTATTCTTTTAAATTTGAAAATCAAATGATATAATTGATTTATTATTTTATACAAAAGTTGCAAAATTTGATATAATAAATAATGTTGGTTTATAATTATATTTTTTTAAAGATATAAGAAGATCTAATTGAATTATAAAAATAATAAACTAATTATTTGATTTTAATAATATAAAAATGATCACTACTTATCTAATATAATTAAATAAACTACTATATTGTGTCAAATAATTAATAGATAATTGAGAACAATTCTATTTATAAAACAAAAGAAATAACAAAAACATTAAATATAATGATTTTTTACTATTAAAGTAAAAATAATATTAACTAACATTTTGTATATTATATTTATTATTCTATTATATTTAGTATAAACAATATTTATAGATCAAATGAATAATATAGTATTTAATACTAATAATATATTATATAATAATGAATTTTTTATAAATACACTTTATTTTTTAGTATATATATTTTTTTCTTTATATTTTAATCGTTTTAAATATTTGCATTAGTAATTTATTATTTAAAAATAATATTGTTTTTTTTTTATAAAAAAATCAAAATCTTTTTATTTTTTATTTTTTATTAAATAAAACAAATATTCTTTTATTACCTATTGAGTTTTTATATTATTAATTTTTTGTTATTGTAATATACTAGTATTCCTAATATAATAAATATAAAAAATATAAACTTTTGTATTAATATTGTTAATATTTATATTAACTTTTTGATTAAAATATTTCAATTGTTTTATAATACTATTAATTATATTTTTGAAATTACTTTTATAAAAGTTTGATATAATTGGAAGTATATTTGCTTTTCGAATTTGATTATTTATATTTAAAATAGTGAATGTATAATAAACTTTTATTAATAACTATTATATATTACAGAACAATTCAAATATATTAATAAATATTAAAATAAATATAAAAATATAAAAAGCTTTTTTCTAAATATTCTAAGAAATAAGATAATCTTTATTAAATTTTTGAATTTTGAATTTTTCTTAAATTGAATTTATAAGGCAAAGTAGTCTAACTTTTATACAATTGAAATCAATTTTTAATTTAATAAATCTTTATATCAAAAGTATAATTATATTGATTAATAATATTATTAAAATAAAGCTTTTTTTAATAAATTCTATAGTATTTAAATTTCCTTTGAAATTGTAATTAAATTGAATTAATATTAATTTGTATTTATATAACTTTCTAAAATTTAATTAATATTGTTTAAAAATAAAATAAATTTGTTTTAATATATTAATAAATTTAAAATAAATAATAATGATTTTTCAAAATTGAAATTAAAAACCATTAATATAATATAACTATATATTTGTTGAATTTCTAATATAATATTACTTTTTTTTATAATATTATTTGTATAATCTTTATTAATATTAAATATTCAATTTAAATGATTAATAGTTTAATTTTTTAAATATTTATAAATTGTATCTAAACAATAATATTAAATGAAATTTAACATAAAAATAGAAGTATTATTGAAATAATATATATATTAATCTAATATTGAATAAATTAATAATAATTATACATAAAAATAAAATAGCTTTAAAAAGGTATTAATATAATAAACTATTCCTATATATATTCTTTTAATAATATTTAAAATTAAAAATATTCTATAAAATAAAATAAAATTATAAAAATAAATATATTTATAAAACATTTTTTTTGAGCTTTTTAAATTGCTATTTTAATAAATATAGAATCTAATTTCAAAAGGATAAGCTTCTTTTATAATAATAATAATAATAAAAAAACTTATTTTATTTATATTTTAAAAATATTATTAGATAATAAAAGATTTTGTATATTCTTAAATACTTTTAAAAAATTGATGTATTTGATTAGAATTTGTTATAATACTATATAATTTAAACAAAGTATACTTTTATTTAATATACAATGATTTAAACTTATAAAGTGATAAAAATACTGGTAATAATAAAAAATTTATTCAGAATTGTTTTTGTTTGTTGAAATATATTTATAAATAAGTTTAAATAAATATATATTTTTGTTTTAAAAAATATTTATATTATTAGTAAAAGCATTTAGATTATTAAACTTTGTATTATTAAAATTACAAAATAATTTATTATCTAAATTGAAATAAATATTTGATTTTTAATATTAAATTTCAATTTGTATTTTTGTTAAATCAATATGATAAAATAATAATAGATTATTTATAAATACTATATTAATAAAATCTTTAATAAATAAATTTGTATTTTATTTTATTATTAATAAAACCCTTTTAATTATAAACAAATTTATATATTCTTTATTATTCATATTTCTTATATTTATCTTTGATTTCAATTTATTAAGATTATTAAATATTATATTTATATATTAATATTTATTTAAGGAATACTATTCTAATTAACTTTTTTATACTTTGATTTTTTTAGATTATTGGAATTAAAGTATTTGTTAATTGAATTATATATTCTTTTTTTTAAAACAATTAACAATATAGTATTTTAAAAATTAAATATATTATTAATGTATTTATAGTTTGAGGGATATAAATATTTTTTATACAGAATTAGTTTAGGAAAACCAAAAAAATTGTTTTAATACTTATTATAATTATAGCTAAAATTATTATTTATTATTCTTTTTATTATAATTTCAATAATCAATAAAATAAACAAAATGTTCAATAATTATAAAAATGAATATTTAAGTAAATAGTTAAGTATTTAGGTATTTGATTATTTTGATAATCAATTGTAAATAAACAAGGATTATTAAAGTTATTAATTTAGATATTTTTAAATATTAAAGTTTATTTATTAATTCAAAACAAATTATTTATTTAGATAATTAAGCTTAGAACAATTAGGTAAATATTTAGATAAGTATTTAGATAAATAAACAGGGTATTTAGAGCAGTTGAAAATAATTAAGTAAATAAGTATACTTTTTAAGTATACTTATTTAGCAATATTTGAAAAAAAAAATTATTTTTAACTTTAAAGTTAGTTTTGTATTATTTTGCAATTCAAGATTATTATAATTTTTGAAAATATTATTCTATAATTTTTTAATAAATACTTAAATATTTATTTATTCGATTTGTAAATAGTTATAACTTTTTTGTTAATTTAAAGTAATCAATTATAAAATATATCAAATTATATTATAAAATATACTTCAAATCAAATTATATAAAACCCTATTAATAATATATTTAAGTATAATATTATTATTAAATTAAATAGTTATAATAGTATACAAATAAAAACTTTTATTATAAATATACAAAAAAATATTTTACTGTTTTCGATTATAAAACTAAATATTAATATGCTATTTACAAAACCCTAAAACTTTATATTGTTTGCAATACCAAAAATCTATATACTATTTACAGTATCAAATATATATATATCATTTATAAAATTATATACAAATATATTAATAAATATTAGAATCAATAAAAATAATAATAAAAGAAATAATACACCAAAATTTATTAAAAATAAAAATAGAAAAAATAAAAGAAATAATAAAAATGAAAAAAGTAGTAAAAGGGATTATCTATTATAATTTATTAGAAATGAAAAATATATTAATAAAAACTTGAAAAATATTGATATATTAATTTCAATTAAAAGTAAATATAGAACATTTTAAACATTACTTTTCAATTTAACTTTTTCGAATCTTTTATTTATAAACTTTTGATTATAATCTTTTTCTATATTAAAATAAACATTTTTGATTTTGATTTTAAAAACTATAGATACTTCAATTATATTATCTACAATTACTTTTAGTTTAAATGATTAAAGAATATCTACTTCTTAAAACTAATATAATAATTTTAAATATAACAATTCAGATATTTTAAAATCTTTATTCATTATTAAATAATGAAAATAAATACTTTAAAAAAGCATTTAACAAAATTAATAAAAAACTTAATATTTTATATTTACAGTAACCGTGCACTCCTATTAGCCAAATGTTAAAAACACACCTAAAATAGCTATTTTACTATATTTTCAATTATAAAAAAGTATTACTTAATATAAATATAATCAATTAAGATTTTATATATATATTCTTTCAATATTAATAAATATATATTTTAGATTTTGTTTATTTTAAACTTTTGTAATATAATTATTTATATTGTTAAAGTTTTTATTTAAAAAAGTTCTTGATTTTCGCTTAATTTACTAGTAAAATTGTATGATTTTTCGAAATTTCAAAAATATTAATTTTATATCTAAATTTTATAATCAAGAAAATTCTAAAAAATAAATCGTTTTATGTTTATTAAAATTTGATTAAAGTTTAATATATATACAAAATTTCAATAGATTTTATCTATACTAGTTATAGATTTTTATAGTTAAAAACATAGTAAAATGTCTATTTTAGGTGTGTTTTTAGAAAGTGGCTAATAGAAGATCTCTAGTATTGTAGATAATATTAATTTTTGATCAAATTTTGTATTTATATAAATATCAACCATCTACTAGTTAATTTGCTAATTAATTTACTAATTGATTTACCAATTAACTAACTTAGAATAATAAATTATTATATAATTTAATTTGCAAAAATTCGATATTAAATAACAGAAATATATATTCTATTATATATATTACAAAATTAATAAAATATATATATTTAAACAAATTAATTGGAAAAGCACTGGCAATATTAAAAAATTGTATCAAAAAGTTATTAAAAGTATTAAATATTAATAATAGCAAAGTTATTTTAAGTTGTTTAAAAACTATATCTAAAAACGCTTTAATAGAATACAACTTTCAAATATAATAAATAAGCTTTTATTACTATATATAAAAAGTATTCAATGAATTAATAAAATTTATCTATTCTAATTTTAATAAATACAATACTTAATATAAAATATTAAAAACCAAAACTGTTGAGTACACTTAAGGTAATAATGATTTATAAATCATAGGGGTTTGAATGTATCAGTATTGTTTTTAGTTTTTATTGTTTGTACAAATAATGAAAAAGTTTATATTATAATAGGGTTGTTTTGGTTACAATATAAAGTACACGAAATATTTGTATTCTAATATTAATTAAACTTTTCTTTTTGTATGAATATAATTTGTATAAATTAATGATTTCGAAAATACATATTTTATATAACCTTACTTACTATATTATACTTTTTTTTCATTTATATATTCTAAAAACCGTTTTTCTTTTTTTTAAAATATTAACAACCTTTTTAATTTAACAATTTCAAAATAACTACTTTTTGCTAGTATACAGCTTTTTTGTACAATATATTACAAATCATTGTATTAACTCATTCTAGGAATTCTACAATTATATATAATATATACAACTATATTTTGTTTATTTGTTTTGTATATTAATATTGATTTATAAAGAAAACTTTTGTATTATATAATACTATTTTTGCTATTACTATTATCAATTAAAACTCTATACTTAATATAAAAAATTAAAAGCTAATCACATTTTGTTATAATATTATCCAATAATTATTATTTGTTTTCTCTAATATATCTATTTGATTTATATAAAACTGAATTATACTTTGCTAAATTCAAATAATATGTTTTTTATATATTAATATTTTTCTGATTTAAAATTATAGAATTATTGTATAAAATGTTTGTAACAAATACTACTATTATAGATTAATACTATTCCTAGAATATTATTATATATACAACCATTTCTATAATTGTTATAATAATTGCAAATAATATTTTGCTTTTTGCTAATAACAATATAAATGATAATAGAAATAACAAAACGGATAATAATAATAGTAATAAAAATATTAATATCAAAAATCAATTTATTTTTAAGTTCTAGAATATTCTAATTGTTTTAGAATAAGTTATATTTGTAATGATTTTAGATTATATAAAAAAATATTTTTCAATATTTTATAGTTTTTATATTTAAATATTAATATTTTGAAAAAATATAAAGAAATTCATTAAATTCGTTTAATTTGTTATTCTTTTACTAATATTTTTTTATATACTTATTTTTGTTTATTTATTTCTTTACTTATATAACAAATTTATTATCCTTAATTAATTTTTCTAACAATTTGTTTAACTTTATTTTTGTTATTATATCAATTAGATTATCTAATTTATTAATTTATTTAATTTTAATAAGTTTTTTGTATTTATATAATTAATATAATACTATTATATTAATTATTAGTTTTTTTATTATTATTTTAAACTTTATGGAAACAATTGTATAAAAAGTATAAATTAGTATAAATAATAATTGATATATTTAGTAAATCAAATTGAACTATTATTATTTTAATTATTGTATACTATATAACAATTCCAATATTGATTTTAATTACTATTTTATATATTTTAAATACTAATATACTTTTTGTAACCTATTTGCTTTTTATATTAATATATTAAATAATATTTCTTTTTAATTTAAATATATTATTATTTAAAAGTAATTTATTTGTTTATATAATTATATATTTTATTTAATTATTTAAGTTTTTGTTATTTATAAATAATTTATTGATAAATATATATAGCTTTATATATTACAAATTCAAAGAAATATATTGAAGTTTTTGATTTATATTTTCAATTTGCTATTTCAATTACTTATTTAAAACATTAATATTATTGTTTAAAAGTTATTATTGTTACACTGCAATTATTAAGTTGTATAAAGCCTCTAATCAGCAAATACTTGTAATATATACTCTTTTTGTTTGTTATTTTTGATATCATTTATTATAATTATTTATTTTGTTTATAAACAAAAGTTTTTTTTTAATGTTTTTGTATAAATACAATGTTTTCTTTTTCTTTATATAATATTTTATTATTAAATATTAATAATATATTTTTTATAAATTGTTTTATTAATTTTGCTATTAATTTAGTTTTCTTTAATTTCGATTTTTTTAGTTTTATAAATTTGTTTATAATAAAAATTAAAATATTATTTGTTTGTAGTTTAATAAGTTTAAATTTGTTTTAGTTATTTGTATAAATAATAAAAAAATATAGATTATATAATAATGTAGTTATTTTTAACTTTTCTAAATAATACTTTTAATAAGTTGTTTATTAGTATATCCTTATTTTAAAAACTTTGTATAATAGTTTTCGAATAATTATGATTGTTTTTTTTAAATATTGATTTTTTAATTCTTTGGATAACCTTGTTAATATTGTATAATATAAATATAATATAGATTGTATATATATTTACATTATATTTTTTAATTAAAAGTTTATACTTTTTTGTATAAAAAATAATATTAAAATTATTATTATTTTTTAATTTGTTTATTGAATTATTAATAATTATATTAAAATAGCTTGTTTTCCTTTATTATTATATATTTAAATAATTAAATAGGATTTTTTATATAATATATTTATTGTTTTTTTTTAAATTTTATCAATTAATTTTAAATTGAATAATTTTTTTTTATAAATATATAAATTATATATTATAAATTCAAATATATTTTATATTAATAATCTATTAATCTTTTTGATTTATAATTATTTAAATAGTTTTTTTAGAATAATAATAATTCTATTTATATAAAATTTAATTATTAATTTATAATTATTCTTTTTTTTCTTTAATAAAAACATTTTATTTAAATTGATATTTATTTGTATAATTATAACAAATTGATTTTTAATATTTTGGATTTTATTCAAATAAAATTTATAATCTTATATAAAATAACAAATTTCTAGGATTTCTATAAACAATATAATTAAATGTTTTTTTGGTTATCCTTGTTTTTATAATATTAATAGTTTATATACAATTAATTCCAATTATTTTGGTTTACCTTATATATCAAATTCTTCTTTATTCAGCTTTTAATATTTTTAAATTCAAATTAATTAAATATAAAATCTAATTTATAAAATGGTTTGACTACTATTATAAAACAAAAATTCGCAGATTTATATAATTTTATAAAATTTGAATATGATATTATTTCAATAAACCTTAATCTTAATATTAAATTTTAATTAATTTATATTGAAATTGAATAAGATATAATAAATTGAAAATTTCAAAAAGCTAAAGTTTTAAAGATTTTAAATATAATTTTTGATATTAAATAACTTTATTAATTTTAAGTTTTATTTTATAAAATTCAAAATACTAATAATTTAATAGTTTATTATTATATTAGTTATATTAAAATTAAAATAGCTTTTTTATTTATAAAGTTATAAGTAAAATTGTAATTGTATTTTTTATACTAGTTATTAAGCTTTTTCTAAATTTGATATAAGATTTATAACTTTTTATATAATCAATTGTTCTTTAAATATTTATTTTTAATAATATATAAATCTAATTTCTTTTTATTATTAATACTTTTAATACCCCTATATCTAAAAAAAAATTTAAAATATATTAATAGAATATTAATTATTTAATATAAATACTTTAATTAATTTCTTATATAAAACATTTTTTTTACTACTATCTTTTAATAAAATATACCAAAATATTCAAATATTTGAAATATTTATTATTATATATAATTGAATATATTCTACTTCAACTAAATATATGTTATTAATTAATTCAGATACCTTTTCAACATTATATATTAATATTTCTAATACTTTCTTCTCTATTTCTTTATATAAATTATTACTTTTTAATAAGTTTATACTGAACTAATATAATTTGATTTTTAAAATTTAATATTTATTAAAAAATTGATAATATATTTTTAATTGTTTTTTTTAAAATGATTTTTTGTTTAATAATTATATTTACTATATATATAAAAAATTTTATTTCGCAAATTTATATAATTAAATTGCAATCGCTAAAATAATTATTAACCTTTTAATATCCTCTTTTTAAGTTTTTTATAAAATCTATATTTATTTAAATAACCTAAATTATATAATTAACTTTAATATAAATTATATTCTTTAAATTTTTATTATATATACAATTAATCCAAAATTGGTTGTTTTTTTTATCCAAATTTTAATTTTAAAAATATATTATTAATAATAAGTCTTTTGTTTATATAATTAATCTTATAAAGCTTTTGAATTCTATATATAATCTTTTGTATAATTTAATTAATTTCAATAATACTTTTAAACACTTTTTAATATTTTGGCATATATTAAGAAATTGATTTCGAAATATTAATTTTATTTGATATATATCAATAAATCTATACTAAAATATACAAAATGTATTAAACAATATCTCAAAATTCTTAATAATAGATTTTTCAAAGTTCTTTTATATAATAAATTATAAAATAATAAAACACTATTTTATTAAATATTTTTATTAATATTCTTTTATTTCAAAATAATTTTGTACAAAATCAATTATTTGTTAAAATATTAAATTTTTCCCTAAAACTTTATTGTAATAAAATTTAAATGTTTTATTTTAAAACATTATAAAGAATATAAAATAATAATTTTCTTTAACAATTTTTGTTTTTGTATAAAAATTATAAAACATTTATAATTTCTAATCTAAAAAGTTTTATTCTTTTTTATTATATTTTTATTAATAATTATATATTTTCATTAATTTTATAAATATTTAAAATAATAATTCTATATAATCCTTATTTTTTAATAATAATAAAAGCAATTATAAACCTTTTAATTTCAATAAAAATAATAATAGAAATAGTTTTGAAAGTAAAAAAAGTTTTTGTAATAATAATTATACAAATAAAAGTTAATATAAAAATAGAATTATTAAATTTATTATTATATGGAATATATATAGAAATTGTTTTATTAGTTTATTATATTCCTTAACTATTTTATTATTCTACTCCTTTTATTCTTTTTTTTATACAACTTCTACTAATCTTTAAACAAAATCTACTTTTTTAACTATTTATATACAAACTTTATATTGAATTAAATAAATTTATAAATCCTTCAAATATTTTTATATCCTTTCTATAAATATCTCTTTTATTTAATTCTTAAAAATTTCCTAAAAAAAAATTTACAAATTTTTATTTGAATGTTATAAGTTTTAATATTGTATAATAAATATAATAATACATATATTAATTTTCGATTTTATAAATTTGATTTTATTGTTATATTTCAATATCTTTTTTTAAAACTTTTTATTTATTTAATACTTAATACTTTTTAAAATTTGATTTATTTTTAAATAAAATTTAGAATATATCAAAATAATTAATCTTTGTAAAATCAATTTATATAGCTTTTAGAATTTTATTGTTTTATTAAAATATATAATAAACACAAATATAATAGTTTTTCTATTTTTAAATAAAAATAAAAAATCAATTTGTATTTTAAATAATAAAATATATTCAATTTGTTATTTGTAATATATACTTATAAAAATAATATTTGTAAATCTTTGAATAAAGAATATATTTATATAAAAATATTTGTTTAAATAAATAGAATACTTTTTGTTTGTTTTTATTTGTTTATTTTTTTTTTAAAATTATTTTAAATGTTTTGTAATTAAGTGAAATTAATTATTGATTAGTGTTGAGTATATTTAAAATAATAAAAATTTATAAATTATAGGGGTTTAAATATATTAATATTGTTTTTAATTCTTATCGTTTATATAAATAGTAAAAAAGTTTACTCGGCTAAATAAATAAAGATGCATCATCAAAATACGCGAAAAGCTTTAAAACATACAATTGAATGCGAAACCCTTTATACAATTTAATTAATAATTAATCAATTATTTATTTTTATAACTTAAAAAATGGTTTATAAGAAACGTTATAGCAAAAAGAAAATTCTATAAAAATTTAAAACCGAAAGAACCAAATATACAAAAGAATAGCAATACAGTATTATAATAGCTTTACACTTCGGTACATTATAGTATTACATCGCTTATAATTTAGATTTAAAACAATCTACAATTTTTAGAACCATCACAGAGATAGAATCAAAAGCAGCATATCGAAAAGCATTATTATTGGATCTTAAAAATATACAGCACACTTTTTATAAGAAAAGCAACAAGCTTTTCTTTAATAATACTCAAAAACAACAAATCAACAAATTAGTTATTCAAAATGTAAAAACAAAAACTAAAACTATTGATAAGCAAATATAGAAGCTTAAATTGTATTGTTTTTATAATACCTTTTTTTAAATAATGTACAATTTGAAATATTATTATAGTTTAAGTACTAAAAAACCCAAAATCATTTTCAAAATATGCAAAATGTATATCAATCTTGCGATCTATTTTTTCTAATATAATTTAAAGATTTGCTGCTTTATTAATCAAATTAATATAAAATCAGAATACAGATATATTAAAAAATGGATAAAAAAAGAAGAATATTTTTATTTTAATATTAAACAATTTATTATAAAACAAACATATCAAAAAGGAAAGTTTATAGAGATTATAAAATATAGCAAACTTTTAAAACTTTATAAGATTTTTTTAAAAGAAAGTTTTAAAAAGTTAATAAATGCTAAAGTTATAATAGTTTAATATCAAAAAGAAGAAGAAAAATAATTACAAAAAGATTTTAAAGTAAAAGAAATAGTAAAAAATGTATATAATATATTTGTTTTATACTTTTTTGTTAAAGATTTAACTTAATCATTTTTTATTAAAGAATATATACTGGTGTATATTATAGAAAGCCTATTAATTTTAAAGTATATAAAAAAAAGTATATAATTAAGAAAAAGGATTGTATAAAAAAGGATATTAATTGATTTCGTATATACAAATTATACTTTATATTTTTTTTAAAATTATAAATAAAAAAGTTTTAAAAGAAAAAGGATTTATATTGTAACATTTGAAAGTATTTTTTTAAAATCAAACTAATAATAAATAATATGCCAGTTTATAAATCAAAATATACTATCAAATATTTAAATATACTACAACTCTTTCAAATTATATAATTATTTTAATCTTTTGATTTTAATTCAATAAAGTATATTTAAGATTATATTAAAATTCAAATCAAGAAAAAAAAAATCATTTTTACTTTTAAAAAAAAGGTTATTAAAATATAGAAGAAAAAGTAGTAGAAAATACCTATTTTATAAATTAATAAATAGATAGAGGATATAAAAAAAATACTCAAAAAAGTAATAGAATTTAATAAAAACAATTACTTTTATAAATAAATAGATTTATATACTTATTAATTAAATAATTGTTAAATAAATACAAATAGTTCTTTTATAATTAATACTATTACTTTTAACCTAAAACTTCAATACCTTTATACTAATTTTACTTTCAATATTAAAATTATCCTTTAATAAAATTGATATTCTAATAAAATCGCTTTTCTTAATCCATTCTACAAACTTTCTATTATTTAAAATCGTTATCCCTGTTTATACAATAGTATTATTAATCCAATATTCGAAAATAACTATATTACTTATTTTGAATACTTAATATATACTAATAAAGTTATTTAAAAAGTTTATATATATTAGCAATTATTCTACTATATTATACAATCAAACTAATATCAATATTAATAAAATT
Organism: Myriosclerotinia duriaeana; assembly: GCA_002162615.1. NCBI lineage: Eukaryota > Fungi > Ascomycota > Leotiomycetes > Helotiales > Sclerotiniaceae > Myriosclerotinia > Myriosclerotinia duriaeana. Next base: position 3,137,483 of record NGKI01000001.1, read on the forward strand.
GAACTATTTTTGATAAAGATATATTAGTTGATAAAATAAGGTTTTTCGAATTGAAACGTATTTTGAGGCTTTTCGCGTATTTTGGTGATGTGTCTTTACTCATTTAGCCGAGTATATTATAATAGGATTGTTTTGGTTACAATAGTATGGGGTAAACGAAACATTTGTGTTCCGACAAAAACAAACAATAATTTTTGAATACATAAATCGAAAGTTTATACTAACATTTAAAAATATTTGAAATACATTCGATTTGATTACTAATTTAATATTTAATAAATAAATAATAAGCAATTTCAAAAAGCAATATATAAATAATTAAATAAATTAATATTTAATTTTGTTTAATATCATTATTCGGATTAATTGAATTTTAAAACAAGTTTTAAAAAAAAGTTAAGAACATATTAAAGATATATTATTATAGTTTGGTTTAATTTTATATATAAATATTTATAGAATTTAATTTTTATATTAAAAGTACTCTTTAGATTGTATATATTTTGCTATAAGTTTATAAATGAAAATAATAGCAAGAGTATATATAATTATTAAAAAATAATGTTCAAACTTTATAATAATATTTTTTATTATTTGAATTTTCAAAATATTATACTTCAAATTTGTTAGTAAAGTTAAATTTTATTGTTTTGCTAAATATTTCTAAAATTTATAAGAAATATTAAAAAATATAAATTACAAACCTGTTTATCAAAAAACTATTATAAGTAAAAGAAATTCTAATAAAAATATTAACGAAAATATAGATAAGAATATAAATAATAATAATAAAAATTAGTATAATAATAATAATAATAGAAAAAATATTTAAAGAAGTAATAAAGTAATAAATAATTATAACTATAATAAAGTTCTTATAAGTAAATATAATAATAATAATTATAAAGAAGATGTTGGAAATAATAAAAATAATAAAAATAATAAAGATAACAAAAATGTATTTCTAAATTATAATTTAAATAATCGAAATATAATAATAGATAAAGAATAGAAATACTAGTAAGCTTAATTAATCTATTTGATTTTTTGATTTAAATATTTATTTTTATTATTTAATTTTTAAATTCTGTTTTTGTTTTTTTGTATTATTTTTTATATTCAAATCTCTATTTATTTATTTAAATATTTATTAATAATTTTGGGATATTAATAAAGTTTTATATTATATTTAAATATCTATTTAAATAAATATTATATAAAGTTATAAAATATTAATTGCATTTATAATATTCTAATAATAGTTATTATAAATCAATATATTATACCTCTTTATTAATACAATTTAAAAAAATATAATTGCTTTAATATTAAAATACTTATTTGAATATTTTATTTATTTTCAAATATATTTCTATATTAAATTTAATATTGCTATTTACTTCCAAATTTAGGTATAAAAATGAGGATAAAAAAAGATAAAATAAAAAAGAGAAAAAAAAATAAAAAAAAGAAAGTAAGAAAAAGGAGTAAAAAAAAGGAGTAAAAAAAGAAAGAAAAATAAAAAGAAGAAAAAAAGTAAGAAAAGAAAAGAGAATAAAAAAGAAAAGTAAGAAAAAAGAATAAAAAAAGAAGAGAAAATAAAAAAAAATAAAAAATAAAGTAAAAAAGAAAAAAAAATAAGAAAAAAAAGGAAAATAAAAAAAGAAAGTAAGGACGGATAGAAAAAAGAGACTAAATATTAATATTTAAAAAAAAAATAAAAATGGAATAATAATAAAAAAAGTAAACAATAAAAAAGTATAATAATTTTTTATTATGATAAATAATAATATTTATAATCTATTAATACAATTACAATTTTATTAAAAATATTTAAAATATTTAATTATAAAATTAATTTTAATTTTAATTAATTTATATTTTGAAATCCTAGGCAGTACTTTAATTATTTATATTATTTATTTATTTAATTATCTATTTATATATTTTATTAATATATTTATTAATTATACTTTTTAATAAAATAAATAATATTATATTATTTATAAGTTTATTTCAAATTTTAAATAATTCGAAAATATGCTAATAATTATTTTAAAAAGATATTATTATTAATTATACATTTTGTTTATATATCTTCTCTTCATTTTATAATTATATATATAATTTTATATTATAATCAATTACTTATATATAACAAAATATAATTGTTAATATGTTAATATTATTAATTAAAGGAAATTATATTATTTATTATAATTAGGTTTATAAAATAAATAATATATTTAATAAAGCAATATTTTAATACTAATTATTATATATAATTTAAAATTAGATATTTAGATTACATTTTTAGTAGAATTAATAGTTAATATATATCTATATTTTGGAATATTAATAATTCAATTTAATAGGTTCAAGTTGTATTTAAACATATTATATTATAGGGTATAATATATAATAATTAAATTGAAAATAAAGATCTTTATATTAAGGATAAGATTAATAAAATTAAAAAAAAAGATTATAATATTAAAAATAAAAATATAAATAAGGATAAAAGCAAAAATAATAAAATTAAGAATAAAAGCAATAAAGAGATTAAGTTTGTAGGGGTAAAGAGAATGTTTTTATTAATCTAAAGTGAGGCTATATAATCCTTAGCGTTATTAAATTTGTATTTGCTATATTAATCTTTAATAGTGAGGATAGTAAGGTTAAGGATAAAGATAAAGATAATAAAATTAAGGATGACGATAAAGATGAGGATAGTAATAAAAATAAAAATAATAAAATTAAAAACAAGGGTAAAAATAGTAAGGTTAAGGATAAGAATAAGAATAAGGATAGTAATAAGGGCAAGGATAATAAGGTTAATAGTAAAGGTAATAAAATTAAGGATAAAAATAGTAAAATAAAGGATAAAGGTAAAAATAGTAAAATTAATAGTAAAAATAATAAAGTTAAGGATAAATAGATCAATATTTATTTTGGTAGTATTTGAAGTAAATAACTATTTAAGTATTTATTTATATAAGTAGATGTTTATATTTGATTTTAATAATAAAATTTTAATAATAAAATTTTAATAATAAAGGTTTTAATAAAATAATTTTATTATATATATTAAATCTTTTTAAATAAATAAATATTTATTTATTTAAATATTCAAATATATATTTATTTATATATTTATTTAAGTATCTATCTATTTATTTAAATAGATAATTTCTAATTCTAAGGTTTTTAAAATCCTAAATCTACTTATTTAAATATATAGATATTTACTTTAATAATTTTATTTTATATATTAAATTTTATTCTATATATTAAACTTTACTCTATCTATTAAACCTTATTTTATATATTAAACTTTATTTTGTATATTAAACTTTAAATTATAACTTAAATATTATATAATATTAATTATTATTTAATTAATATTGTAAGAGAGACGTGCGAGATACGTGCGTCCCGATAGCACGCTAAAAGGAGACAACTAATAATATAAAGGTTTAATAACAATATATAAAAAACTAATAAAAGGTTTACTAATAAATAGTTTGGGAATAAGTTAAATAAACAAAATACAAATTCAAAATCGATTAGTTGTTTAAATATAAATATAAGCTTATAATAAACTTATATTTATTTAATTTATAATTATATAATTGTAAATTAAACTATTTTAAGTATATTGAAATTATATACTTTTCTATATTTTTTTATTTAAAAAACTATATAAAAACTTTAAAAAATAATAATAACAATATCAAACCAATAAACTAAATTCGAATCTAAATATATAATTTTACTTTAAGGAAATATAAACTAAAGAAGCATAATTTTATTTAATAAGTTTTTTAATATTTTTTATACAAATCTTAATATAGCATAAAATATAAATTTTCAAGTAAAAAAGTTGAAAGCGAAATGTAAAAAGTAGAATCGAAATAGTTAAATATTTTACTTTTCTTATAATATAAATAGAAAAAAAGCAGGTAAATAGTTTTAAATAGAAATAAAGTATATCGATAATATTAATTAATTTATAATGATTGCAAAAGAAAAACAAGTTTTAATTAAATTATTTGTAATAATAATAATTAAAAGTTTACAATTAATATTGTTAGATTTTTGATTATTAGTTAAACAAAACATTTCAATAGTAAATTAATTAATTTAACAATTTTTTATATTTAGCAATATTTGCAATACTTTTTATATTTATTTTAATAAACTTTTTAAAATGTATTTTAAATTTTCAGAAATAATCAATTTTAGAGGTAACAAAATCAATGTTATTTATTCGTTTATATTTTTTTGGTTTGTAAATTGTAAGTTCTTATTTTAGTAAAACTTTTATTATTAAACTAAAAGCATTTATATTTTTTAATTGATATATATTTTTTAATTAAGGTTTTTGCTTTAAAGCTTTAAAGTATAAGTAGTTAGAAAGTTGAGACAATAGTAAAAAACAAGGGAGTAGGCGGAGGACTTTTATATGTAGGTTGTAAAGGTTTTTAAGCTTTACGTTTTATTTTTTTGGAAGTGTTTGAATTATTAGAGTTATTAGAACTGAAGCTTGATTTAGATTTTAAGGAACTCCAAATAAAATATACTTTAGGGTTTTGCTTAATAATAATATTTTTGTTTTTACTTTTGTTTTTATTAATTTTCTTTTTTTTCTTTTTAGCTTGAAAAACATTTATTTTAGAATTGTTTGATATATTAATTTCTAAATTATTTTAATTTTTATCAAATTTTATATTGGTTAAAAACTAAAAATCTTTAAAAGACTTTTGCTTAATTTTATTTCAATGTTTATTATTTTTGTTAATATAGAAGAAAGTATTTATTGAATAATATTGTTTTTTTTTTATAAGGGTTTTGAAATGAATATTTAGTTTTATATTGTTGTTTTATATTGTTTTATTGTATATTATTTGGAATTGTTTTTTATTTACTTTTAGTAATAATTTAGTTTAGTATTTAATGGAAAAGTTAGATTAAAAAACAAATCTATTTAATGTTTAAAAAACTAAATTTTTTATTGGAAAACGAAGGTTAAGATATAACAATTTAAAAATTTTACTTCCAAATTCAATTATTTTAATTATATTAATAATAAATACAAAATCTTAATAAGCTTTACAAAGCTTTTTATACAAACTTTTATTTTTCAACTTTTCCTTTTTTTTAATTATTATAATATATATAATAAAAACAAAAGTAAAGTAATACTTTTTTTTTTGTTATTGAATTTTATAATAAATCTAAGTTTAATAATTGAAGTAGAACAATTTTTAGTAACAACTTTTGAAAACTTAATTTCTTTTTTATACAAAACAAAAAGAAAATATTAGCATTTCAAAACAAAATTTAAATTGTATTATTGTTATTTTAATAAGTTATATTTTTTAAAATTTTTTTTTATAAAGTTTGAATATTTAATAAACTTAATATTTATAATAATATTATATTCTTTGTATAAAACTTTATTATTAAAATATATTAAAAAATCTATAAAAGTAGTTTGTTTTTTAACAAAAAATGTTTTTTATTTGTTTTTTTTTTTTAAAAATGTATACATTATATATATTAGAAAAAGAATAATAAAAATTGTGTTTATTTTTGAAAGAAATGATTTAAATAAGCAATTAAGGAAAAATAACAAGTTAATATTTCTTATTGTTGTATATAAGAATAGTAGCTTTTTACAAAACTAAGTTTTTTTGAAAAACTTATTAAATAAACAAAAAATAATAATTTGAAAGAAATCTTTTTTGAAAATTATTATAAAAATACTATTTATAAATAGAAATATATTTATTATAAATTTGATGTATTTTTTTATTTTGAAAATAAAGTTTAATAGCTTTTATTAAAAATAGAGGGAAATCTATAAAAAAAGTGATTTTTTTAATATATTTAAAAAAAGTTTTTTGAATATATTTGTTATAATTAAAAAAGCGAATAGATTTCAATTTATAAAATTTATAAATATTAATAGTTTTTGTATTCTTTTTTTTAATAGTAGTAATTTGAAGGTTAAACTAGTAAAAATATTTTTTATAAAGATAAAAGTTATTGGTATATTTTCTATAAAAAGTAACAATTAAAATATAATAATAAAGTTTTTTTGTATATATTTTTTTAATACAAAAGTCAAAAAGTTTTGCAAAAGTATAAATGTGGTAGTTATAAGGGATAGTAGTTGTAATGTTAAAATTAAAGGAGGCTATATGATATTAATTTATTTGATTGGTTATATATTTATTATTAAAAAGTTAAAATTATTGTATATCAGGTTTTTTAGTTATTAATATAAGTATAGCTTTTTTGTTTAATAGAAAATTTTAAGATAATTTTAAATTTTCTTTTATTATTATTTTTAGTTTAGTTAAAATTATTATCAGAAACAAATTTCTGGTTATATTTAATGATTTTATATTAATATATAAATCTATTTAAAATATTGTAATTCTTTAAAGCTTTTTGAGATAAATCGAATTCAATTTTTTTAATAAAACTTTAAAAAGCTAAGTTATTTGTAATAAAGTGCAAGATTAAAATAGGCATAAATTCGATTTTCTTTTTTAGGGTTTAAGAAACTTTTTTTTTATTATTAATTTCTAGGTATTCCAAAATATAAATATTTTTAAGTAATTCTAAGTTAATTTTTTAAATAAAGGTAAATTGTTTTTTATTTAGTTTTAGTTAATGTAAACAATTAAATTTATTAATAAAAAGATTTAAATTAATTAATATTTTAATATTTAGATTATAAAATAGGGGTATTTAAAAGGCAAAAGCAGTTTAATCGAAAATATGGATAAGATTATATATAATAATGAAATCTTTTAGTATATATAAACAAAAAGTATTTAACAATTTATTTTTTTTAATTAATTAATTAGTTATAATATTATTAAAAAAAACGATAAGTTTTTAAGATAATATTTATTAAATATAATAAATTATATTTGTTATATAAGTAATACTTTGAAATTAAAAATCTTAAATCTATTAGTTAATTAAGGTTTATCCAAGTTCAATTGTCTAATAAGATTTCAATCTCTTATATTCTTTTTAAAGCTTTTTACAATAAAAATTAACAATTATAATTATTTTATTGTAATTTATATAATATTAGGCTTTTGTAATATTACTAACTTCCTAAAGTTTTTTTTGCTTAATTAGTATTTAGTATATATCTGTAGTATTATTAATATAATTAATAATAATCGTTATCAAATTTAATTAAGATATATAAAACTTATATTGCTTAATTAGATTATTAAATATCAAAATATATTTAATAGTTTTAGTTTTATTTTTAAAATGTATATTATTGATATTAATTAATGATATGGAATACTAAGCTAATTTGCTGATAATAGTTTTTGATATATTAAAAAGACTAATAGTAAAGGTTTTTTTAGAAGGTATTTTGAAAATAAATAACAAAATAAATAAAACAGAAAAACAAAGAAATAAATAATTAAAATAAAAAAAGAAATAAATATACAATCAAATTTTCAAAAAAGAATAGAATTATAAAATTAATAAAGTGAATGTAAAAGGGATAAAAAACAAAATAAGTATAACAATATATAATATAATAAAAAATTTAAATGTAGTTTGTAAATAATAGAAAAAAATAGGAATAGTTTTTTTATCAATTGCTTAAATATTAAAAGCGAATAAAGTACTTTAATATACAATTGTATTAATATTTAATACTTTTTATTTAATAATAAAATTTTTTTTTCAAAAAAAAGGAATTATAATTATAATACTTTTTTTCTTATTCGAAAAACTAAATAGTTTTTTTAATAGTATTTTTAAATTATTGTTATAGTATAATAATATTATCAGGATTGATATTATCTTTTAAGGTTTTATTATTTAGATTAACAATATTTTGTAAAATTAATGAAAATAAGTTATAAACAGTTTTTTTTTGTTTAATAAAGTTAGGGTAATAAAAGATAATATTGTTTTTTTCCAATTAATCGCAAAGTTTTTTATTATTATTTTTTATAAATAAATTTGAATACAAAATATATTTTTTTAAACAAAATTTTATATATATACTTATAAACGTTATACTATTTAATTTTTTGAGTTAGTATATAAATGATCCAATTTTTAAAAAAATGTAATAAAAGCTATACTAATAGTAATTAAGTTTTCTTTTGCAAGATATATTAATTTTAAAGAAAGGATTATAATGTAAAACAATATTATTTAATATAATATTTTTATCCAAAGCTTTATAATCTAAATTATATTTTAATTTATTATTTTTTTTAATACTATTTTTTTTTTAAAATCATTTTTTCTATATCTTTGTTTAATATCTATAATTAATATGTATAGATTTTTAAAAAATTAGTATAACTTTTAATAGTATTCTATTCTAAGATTTGTTATATAGTTTTTTATATTTCTATAAGTAATATAGGTTTATATTTGTAGATTAATTCAAAAAATATTTTATTTGTTGATTTATAAATTAAAATACAATTAGCAAAAAGAATAGTATTAAGTTATTTAAATTATCTTTTTTTTTTGTAATTATTTATAAAAAAGCTTTAATCAAAAAATAATGATTTTTTTTAATTATATTATTAGCTTTTGTATTGTAAATAAAAATTTGAATGTACTTGATATTATACTTTTTATAATAAACAATTACTTAATATTTGTTTTCCAATTTACTATTTATAATAATTTTTCCAAAAATATTATATTAGTAAACAATTTTGATACAAAAATTTAGCAATTGATAAAGCTATAGTACTTCGAAATAGTTTGATTTTTATTTAACTAGTTAAATTATAATATAATATTATCAATATTTTGTAATTATACTTATCTAGTATTTTAGTTATATTTATAACAACTTTTTATTATACAATAAAATTTTATATAAGAATAAAAAGCTTATATATTTATTTATTTAATTGAAATTAATAAATAAAACAAAATTCTATTTATTTTTTTATATTCTTGTATATATCCTTCTATTAATAAATATTCCTAAATTTATAATATAATAATTTAAATCCTTTATAATTTAGCTTTTTGTAAATACACAACATTACATCAGTTTTCTTTTTCATATTAGCTTTTGATATTATTAAAGTAAAAAACCAATCCTTACCTTAAAAGCACTATAATTATCTATTACATATACAAAAATTTAAAGCCTTTTTTTTAAATTTTAAGAATTTTTATTAATTTATTTTAGGAGGGTACTAGTAATATAAAATCATAAAATATTTTATATAATTTTTGAGTAATAAATTATCACTAACAAAAAAAATTTAAAATAGATTTAAATTTTCTTTTTAAGCAAAAATAAGGATTATTAAATTTATTAATAATAAATTTAAATTAGCTATAATAATTTTATCAATATCTTATTTAGCTTTATATTTTATAATATTTATTATAATATAAAGTTTATAAGATAATCTATTTATTGCAATATTTTTGTATTTAAAAATATAATAAATTTCAAAATTGAAAAAGCAAATCTAGATTAACTAACAAGTAATTAAAACTTCAAATAAATTTGTTGTAACCCTATTCAATTATACAATAAATATATTTATATTAATTTTTAAAATAAAATAAACTTTATAAAAGTTGTTTTTATATTTCTATAAAGTTTTTAAAACTTCTTTATATTTTTTTTTAATAATATTATAATTCCGTTTAACTTTATTCCAAATTCTGCTTTTATATTTTGTAATTATTTTAAGCTTTCTTTTTAGTTTTTACTCTAAAACAATTTTTCAATTAATTAAACTAATATCTATAATTAAAATAATAAAGTTTATATCAAAAATATAAATTAATAATATAAATATAAAAATAAAAGTTAGTTTTTCTTTTAATAATTTTATTATAGTGTTTTGTTTTTTAATTTATATAAATTTAATATTTTTCTTTAAAAAGTAATATAAAAGTTTAATTATAATAATATATTTTTCTATTTATAATTTATAGAATATATACACTTTTAAAAATATTTGAATTTAATATTTATTTTTATAAAAAAGCTATTTAAATATTTTAACTATTTTAATAATATTTGGTTAATAATTTTTAAAATTTATATAAAAATTAACAATTTTTATACCATTGTAATACTATTTTAACTTAATCTCAATTGTATAATTAATATATTCAAAACGTTTTATTGTTATATTAAAGTTTTTAATATATTTTAAAACAAATTAGTAAATCTTTAAAAATACTTTTTTTTTATTATACCTTAATTTTAATCCTTTAATTCTAATATTATTAAAATAAAATATAACAATGTTAAGTATTAAATTCTAAAAAATCTATAAAACTATTCTAACAAATTGAGCTACAAAATTTGTTCTACTTTAAAACAATATTATATACTTTATTAACTTAATAAAGATTATAATAATAATTAAATCTTTGTTTTTTTTATTAAAAAAAATTTAGTTATATTTAGAGAAAAAATCAATTAAAGAAATAAAAGTATAACCAATTATTTGTTTTACAAACTCTTCAATATTTAATAGTATATTTACATTTTAAAAAATAATAATATTTATTTTTATTATAACAACAATAATATAATATTTTTTAATATCTCCTTTTTCAACAAAATATTATAAATTATAATAAAATCTTTTATACTTTTTTAATACTTTTTTTTTATTTTATTCCAAATTATTTTTATTGTTGTATTTAATAAAGCTTTTAATAAAATAAATCTAAATATTTGTTAAGTTTTATAAGGTATTATTTGAATTATTTAAAATAAAACAATAATAGATTTGATATTCCCAAATTCAATTTAATTAAAAGTTATAATAGCTTTTTTATTTTATAATATAATAAAAAGCAATTCTTTTTTTTTATCAAATAAAATATCTTCTATATTCAAAAACATAAGTTTTTTTTTTATTAATCAGAATCTTTTAGATTTAAAATCAAATTAAAGGATTAAATATTTATTAAAAGGATTTGCAATAGATATTGCAGATTGTTTAATTTGTTTTTTTTCTAATTAGTTAAAATCTTTAATTAAAAGTTTTTTTTTAGATTAATTATTTATATTAAATAGTTTAACTTTATCAATTTTTCTTTTATATATATTATTGATAACAATAAAATTGTTTGTTGAAAAAGCTAATTTAATTAAAAAATATAAAAAACGATTAAACTTATTATACTTTACTTTAATTTTTTTTTTATTTAAAAACTTACTATTTTTAAAAAAAAACTTCAAAATTTTATTTCTTTTTTCTTTATTTATCTAAACTAATAAATCTTTAATATTAAAATCAAAATAAAATTGGGGTATTTAAAACTTTATATTCAAAGAATTTAAAACAATTTTAAAATTTAAAATTACACTATTAAAAATCTCTGAATAATATTTATTCAAAAAGTTTTAGAAAGTATTTTCAAAAAGTCTTTTCAAGATTTTTAATTAATTAATAGTAATCCTAATAATATTACTAACTAATTGTTTTTCCAAAGCAAATTTTTAAAAACTATATTATCTAAATTTTTATTATTAATAGTATAACAATCAGCTTGATTATTATTGTTTTTATTAAATATTTATAAAACTATTAAACTATTTTTATACTTAAATTTAACTTTTCTTAATATTATAAAAAGTATATTTAATAATAAATTATTTAAAGTATTATCAAGAACAAAAATATTGTAAATATTCTGAATTCTATTAAAATCAATTATAATATTGTTAATAAAGCTATACAATTAAAAAATTTGATTATTAAAGTTTTTTATAATAAAAGTAAAACAAATTATAACAATAAATTCTAATTCTTTTATTATTTTTATATTAATAAAATTAATTGTAAAACTAATATTAATAATAACTTTTATTGTTTTTGAATTTTTTTTTAAAAAAATATTAATATATAAAAATAAGTTTACAAATATTATAAAAAATAAAATTAATAAATTATTTATTAAAATAAAATTAAATATATTAATATTAATATTAATTAATTTATTTTGTAATAAAAAAAAAGCAATAATAATAATAGTTTTAATAATACTAAATTGTTTTTTAAATTTTTGAACTTATTTAGAAATAATTTTTTTTAAAGCTTTTTTATATATTTTAAATATATAAATAAGTATATTATTAATAGTTATATTAGTAATAATTTAATTAAAAATTATATTAGTTATTTGAAATAGAATTTTGTTTAAATACATTAATAATATAGGTATTCTGTAAATATAAGATTTACAAATAACTTTAGGTTTTTTTTTTTTATAATATTATTTAAATCGAATTCAAACAATTTATTTTCTATATTAAAGTTATTATTTTTTAAAATATATATTTTATCTTCAAATTCAAAAAGCAATTTATTTTGTTAATTTTAAAATATTATTTTAAAAAAAATAATAAAATTAATTAACAAAAACTTTTTTAATTTATTAATATTATTTTATTTAATAAATTTATTTTTAAAAGGTTAACTTTTATAAATAATAAATAACAAAATAATAGTAATATTAATTTTGTAGTTGTTATAATTTTTATTATAAAAAATTACTTTAATAAAATTAGAAAAAAAAAAGTTTGAAAATATAGTATTTGGCTTTTTAGTATAACGATTATATTTATATTTAATAGTTTTTAGTTTTATTAATTTGTATTTAAATTAGTTTTTTTAATAGAAAATAAATTTAGTTTTATTATTACTTTTTAATTTGATTATAAAAACTTTAGTTTTTAAATAATAATATATTTTATTTTGTATATTTTGTAATAAATAAGAATAGTATTATTTTATATTATAATTTTTTTTTTAATAAACTTGTTAAAGTAGTAAAAGTATATTTATTCTTTTTTGAAAAATTTATTTGCTTAAGTATATATAATTTTAACAAAAAAGTTATTTATAATATTAACAATTATAATAAACAATAAATTTATAATTAAATAATTATTATAATTAGTATTTCTTTTTTGCTATATAAAACTTTATTAAGTAAATATAGGTTTTAATTAAACGAAGAAGTTTTCAAATTTTTTAAAATAATAAAGTTATAGAGTAGTTTAAAGGTTTTATATATATTAAGTATTAAGCAAATTCAGTTTTAATTGTTTAAATTTATAAATAAATTTATTAATATTTTCCAAAATATTCTTATTATTAGTAAAAAGAAATAAATTAAGTTTATTAAAATAGTTTATAAATTTATATATAGTTTGTTTAATATTGGCTTTATTATTTTAATTTAAATTATAAATTTTAGCAATAGAATTTTTAGTGATATATTATTTTAATTCTTTGTTAATTATTTTGTTTAAATTAATTATATTTAATTTATATATATTAATTTTCAAAGTACAAATAATCTTTTTTCTAATATATTAAAGTAATCTTTAAAGAAATAAACAATCAATATTATAGCTTAAAATTATTTGCTTTATAATAAATTGCTTTATAAAAAAACTAAATTTTTAAATATATTTATTAATACAAATAAAAGATTTATTATTTGTATATTAAATATTATAAGCAACTTATATAGCAATAAAAATATCCAAAAATTCTTAAATAATAGTAATTTATTTAATATCTTATTTTCAGTATTTCTAAAAAAAAGCTTTTTTAAAGTTTTTTTATTTCTATTTGCTTTTATACTCTTTTATAAATTTAAATTAAAAAGTATATATATATTCAAAGTATTTTAGCAATTGTTTTTTTATTTTATTATTAAAAAAGCTACAATTACTTTGCAAAGATTTCTAAGTACAAATAAAATTTAAAATATTTTTTTTATTAAAGTAAAAAGTAGCAAAAAATTCAAAATAAAATATTAATAAAGCTATTTATATATAATCCTTCTATTTCTTTTTTTTTTGATAAACTTTGTTTTATTTATTAAACTTTTTAACAATAATAGTTTTTAAAGCTTTTTTAATATTAACAATAATTATAATATTTAAAGCAGCTTTTTATTTGTTTATAATAATTTATTTTAAGGTATATTTATTTATAAAAAATATTTAAATAAAAGTTTGTTAAAGTTGTTAATTAGCAAATTGCTATTCAATAAATTATTGAATAACTAGTTGTTATTTGGATTAATTTATTAGAGTAATAAAACTATATTTATTTGTTTAAAAAGATATATTATTATTATTTTAAAAAAATTTCAATTTGGAAATTTGTTTTTGATAATTGTTTTAATTTTTCGTTATTATTAATACTTATAATAAAATTCCAAAATAAAATATTTTTGAAATAATAAAAAAATAAATATTTAGATTATATTTTTTAATTTTTTGCTTTTTTTGTAGAGCAAAAATTCTTTTTAAATAAAAATTTAAAATATGTTTTAAAAAGTTTTTGATTATTGATATTGGATTATTGAAAAACGTTTATAATATTTTGACTTTATTGTAATATAAATAATTTAATATTAGTTACAACAATTTATAGTAGTTTTTTTTTTAAAAAATTAGATTAATAAAAGTATAATAGTTTTTATAAATAGATTAGTTTTTAAAAAGTATATGCTTAAATTATTATTAGTATATAATTTCCTATTTAAATATATTTATATAAAAATATCCATTTCCTATTTTTTATTTTTTATTTAAAGATTTAATAAAATATATAATTATTCGATTTAATATTAATATAATGAGATAGAATAGTATAAAATAAAAATTTGTAGTTTTTTTTAAATATTTATAATATCTTTATTATTAAAAATTAATTTTCTGATTCTTTTAAAGTTTATTATTATTTCTTTTATTTATATTCTTAAAAGAATACTTTTTTATATTTTTTTTTTATTAATACTTTTTTCAAAAAAACTTATTTAAGCAAATAACTGTTTAAATTGTTTTTTTGTATAAATTACTATTGTAAAAAAGATATATAAGATATATGCATTTTGATAATATATTAAAAGAAAACAACTAATAATATAAAAGCTTAATAACAATATATAAAAAACTAACAAAAAATTTATCAATAAATAGTTTAAAAATAAATCAAATAAACAAAATATAAATTCAAAATTAATTAGTTGTTTAAATACAAATGTAAACTTACAATAAACCTATATCTATTTAACTTACAATTATGTAACTATAAACTAGGCTATTCTAAGTATATTGAAATCATGTGCTTTCCCACAATATATATATATAATAACAATTAATATATATATACAATATATTTATTTATATTATAATTTTAAATAATATATTATAAAAGAATTTACAATATATATAATATTATAATAGAAATAAAATATTAATAACATCAAATTATACAATAAAGATTATAATAACTTTTATTATAAATAAATTTTATATTATATATATATTGAAAACTATATAATATACAAATTATTATATTAGTTTTTTTAATATTAATTTATATTATAATAAAAATTGAAGTAATACTATTAATAATATAATAATATCTTTACAATATTAAAAAACTATTATAATCTAAAAAATGTTATAATATCAATTACAATAATTATTATAATATTATATTTTAGTTTTAATATAAAATATATTATATAATAATTTTTTGCTTATATGAATTTGCATCTTTTATATAGTTTTGTATCTTTTATACAATTTTATAATATATATATTATTAAAATATTGTGTTTTTCAATTTGCTTTCTTTATTAAAGTATTATATTATATAATATTATTATTATTTGTTTTTCTAATATTAATATATCATTTTTTTTAAATACAAAAATATTGTTATTAATGATTATTTTTGTTATTAACATTTTTATTAATTAAACTTTTTTATAAAGATAAACTATTATTGTTTTATTTAGATTGGTTTTTGAAAATATAAAAATTATAATACAATATTTTATTAATTATATATTATTATTGTTTATACTTTCAATTTTAATAGGTTTAATATATATATAGATTAAAATATTATTAATTATATTTGAAAAAAAAAAATTTTAATTATTAGTATTATTTATAAATTTATATATACATTATATAATATATTATTAATTATACTAAAAAATACTTATATTATAATAAAATACTATTTATAGAAGTTATATTTTGCTTTAATATATTTATTTATATTTGTTTTGAAATTAATAAAAATTATTTTTTTATTTTTTATATTACTACTATTTTTGGCTATATTGCAAACTAATATAGTTTTTATATTATTATATTTTTTATATAAATATTGAAATAGTTTATTATATAAACTAAATTCTTTTTTATATTTTTTGTAATATAATAATTAAATTTAATAAAATATTATAATTATTATAAAAAGTTAAAAGATTTATTATTATAATTTTTAGGGTATCCTTTAAATTTAAAGAAATTAGTAAATATTAATAATATAAAGTTACTATTTATACTTTGTTTATTATACTTTTTATTATTCTAATAATTATACTTTTTATATATTATATTATTATTTTAATTTAAATCAGAATTTGTTTAATTATTGCTATAAATGTTGTTTCTACTATATCCTTTTTTATTAATTAATATCTAAAATAATATATATAATTTTAATATTTTATATATTAATTGTTTATTATTGAATAGTTATTATTGTTGACTTTACTGATTAATATATTCTTGTTACACACAGGCATATTGTTTTTCTGATATAAAATTATAAAAAATAAGATTCAATAAAACACATATTCATATAATAAACCTCTATTTAAATATTCTTATTAATTATAATTCAAATCTAAAAAATAATCCAAACTTCTTCTTTTCAATATTTATTTAAATTAATATTACTAATTTAATATAATAGATAAAATAATAAAAGAAAATCCATATAAACTAATATTAATATCGACTATTTAAATATATAATTTATATTAAAGTAAGCTTTAAAGTATAATAGAAATTATTGAATATATACTAAATTCAAAAAAAATGTAGATTTTGTTAAAGTAATTTAAACTTTTGATATTAAAGTTTGAAATTAAAGCTATATTTAATTATTAGTATATAAGCTATAAAATTATTAAGTATATTTGAAGTAGATTTGATTTGAAAGATTTTTCAAGAAAACTATTATTTATATATTATAATATTATAATATTATTATATTATTATATTATTATATTATTATATTATTATATTATTATATTATTATATTGTTATATTATTATATTATTATATTATTATATTATTATATTATTATATTATTATATTATTATATTATTAT